>JAOBAT010089472.1:0-17803 GCA_026413305.1 Hydrozoanthus tunicans
TTCCAGAGGGCCATCATTCTCTTCATGTATCCTCTCACTCTGGGGTTGCTCTTGATATAACATTTCATTACTAACTTGTTTACTTCTTTCGTCCACTTCATCCTAGCAGTAGCTTGCTTTCGACCCGGTCTCGCCTGCTCCGCACGAGGGTCCGTGCCGGGCGAGGCACCTTCCTGTGATTGGAAGGTCCCATTCACGCCGTTCACTTCATCATTATTATTATTGTTATTATTATTATTATTATTGTTATTATTATTATTATTATTATCATTATTATTATTATTTGCGTCGCAATTGGCATGCACATTATGTTAATTGTGCATGCATATACGTTTTCCATCACGTGCGTTTCAAAATGGTGGAATTCTTACTGCGACACTGCGACACAGAGAAAACCGTCGACTCCAGTACATGTACTCGATGCAAAAAAAAAACAAGGGAAAATCTATGTTTAAGTACGCAAAGTTTGTATTTCTGAAACTATTTAGGGAAAATCTAGGAGAACAGATTGAGATTTCCGTGTCATTTGGTTTATTATTCAACCCAAGTCATGCATCATTGCAGCGGCTGTTTATGTTCAATTGATCAGTTGAGAAACTCGCAAAGCCGTTGTTGTTTAATGGAACCCGGCATTTGCACGTTGATCAGATCAAGATTTTTCAAATCCATGGAGATGTGGTGCCTTGCAAATCATTGCACTTGAACTCCCATAATCATTGAATCTGAACTACCATGTTGATTGTACTTGAACTACAGTCATTAAATTGCATCATTCGAATTAACAATTGGAAAGATTTAAGGAAAGGCTAACTTACTTAACAGGAACACGGTCCAGTTCATGATCCTTGGTGACTTGTTCATATACAATCGATATTTTTTCAGTTAACGAAGCAACTTGAACAACTAATTACGAAAGATGTTACGGCAACAGCATGACAGTACAACCTTCACTTGTCTGAAATCGAACTACCCACTTCCTGTACCCTTCACTCCTTCCTGTCCTGTCAAAAGGGCCGAGGTAGGAAACAGAATACAGTAGTGGAAACTCCTGGGTGACGGTGGTCTCATCAAGTACCTCAAAATGAAAATTCCTGATGGAAGGGAGTCTCACCAAATACCTCAAATGCAAATTCCTGGAGGAAGGGGATCCTAATATTTTTCCTTCCATAGGGGTGCAGGTGTGGATAGTATACTACACATATATACGGACACACCCAATGTCAATCAGGGCACAATGGCAGAGTCTTGAGTCGTTGATCTCAATGGCAGTCGAAGGATGATGATGTCCAAATAATACTTTATTATATGAAATGACTGTTAATTTTATGTCAGACCATGTCCACTGCACCATCCTCACATTCTAACAAAGACTTGATCACTCGGCCCGAGTGTAAGCTACCAGTAGCTTCTTGTTCAAATATGATAACTTGCTGTAAAAATGTCAACGACATTAGCATATCTACAACTGGAAAAACCGAGAGCCATAAAGTCCTTTTACCTCCCTTAAGTTTCCTTCCAAAAGTTTGTACTGACGCTGGCAAATACGCGAGCATTGCTATGTTAAAACTTTCAAATCATTTCTTTCTCCAGCTTTTATGTGGAAGAAAGTTGGCTGTTTCAAAGACAAGATTTCCAATCGTGCTTTGCCAGTTATGATTGGGAACAAGCGCAGTATAGATCACAAGAAAGCTTATCCAAATTTCAGAATATTCTTTGAAGCATGTGCAAACAAGGCCGAGCAGAAAGGTTACTTTTATTTTGGCATACAGTACTTTGGTGAATGTTGGGCTGGCAACCAAAAGGCTGACTATAAGAAACACGGCCAGGTGAGCGACTGCAACAGTTAGTCTTGAAACCCGGGGGTAGGGAGGAGCACTTTCTGTAATGGGGTGTTAGGTATAGCCGTCGTGTTTTTGGTTGGCTTAAATTTTTTAGGGGTTAAAATCTAGGCAGTCCGGTATTTGTTAGGGGTTGTTAAAAGAAAATCTGTGTTAAACCAAGATCCTAGCTGGTACTTTTTAAGAACGAAAGTCGCAAAGAAATTAGACTACCTGCAGCCCCTTGTTTTAGCAAACGTGCATACTGAAGTTAATACAAAAGTTCTTTGGCAAAAGTTCAATTACGCGCGCGCCTTTATTTACTGTATATCACGTTCGGCGCATCACGAAAGGGATTTAGCGCTAGTTTCAAATTGGTTTGCCCCATCGCGCGAACTTCGTTTTTCGACCCCAAAATTCCATCAATTCCTAAAGAGTTTGGCTTCCCAGCCGGTCATGTTAGGTCTCGTGGCCAGTTTTTAGCCCGACGAAAAGTTTTTATAGATATAAAAAAGAGTGGAATCATGAAGGTTTAGGTTAAGAGATGATTAGTAATAAGTGCTTAAGTCTATATGGAAATCGAAACGCCTACAGTAAAATCCCGCGTATCTTTGCAGTTTAACTTAAACAGATACTTACCTATGATGTTTAGTAGAAATTTAGGCAATGTATAGACCAATAAAGGTACTTAGAATAGATTCTTGTTTCCCAAACCAAAATTGTGTTGTAGTTTACGTTTACAACTAAAGTGGTATTCAGCCAGTTTTTTTTATACAACATATCATGCTTACAAAGGCTTCCAATGGAGGAACAAGATACCTGGAAGGATAGCATACAAAATGCTTGTCTGAATAATTCTTACAATTTTATACCAGAAAAATAATGAGAACCTGTTTCAATTTTTAAGCTAAACGAGTTCTTGGGGTTAGGAATGAATCTCTTCTCTCTTGCGCCAAAAAAAACAACTTTCTTTTTTTCCTCTTTTGCAGTCCTGGGCTTGTGATTTTGGCCAAGATGGTTTCGGCATTGGTCAGAAAGAGTCAAACTTTGTATACATGAAACATAAATTAGAGGATTTGGGAGGTAAGCAAAACTGGCCAGGTTAACATTTGATGAACAAACCTACCTGGGTGAAAAGATGTACGGTTTGTAGTCAGCCATATCAAAAATTGATAAAAAAAAACATTGACACTAGCTAAAACTTATAGTTTAGGAAGTTTCGGCCAATTAACTGTCGCCTTCCTCTGCAAGGTTAAAATTGCAAATATTCAACAGCGTCCCGCTTGGGATTTATACACAAGGTGTGATAGATTTCGAAGGAATCTTCAAAATGTAACGATGGAGTGCTCTCTATAGTTCTAAAAACTCTTTAATGCTCAGGGCCGTAGCAAGCCTTTTAAAACTGGGGGGCACAACTGAGCGCCGAAGGCGCGAGCATTCTAGATTAGTTTGTCTGCAAAATGTCTTTCCAGCGTTTTAAATGCCATTGGAAACAAAGTCAAAAACTAGTAAAATATTTTCCGTTTTTCTCAGATTTAATGGGGCAATTTGCTGAATGTGACATTTTTTTTCACATCGATTATATTATTTGTTCTCTTTTAGACTCGTTTACGCTGGAATGGTCGGTAACTACCGCTATCTATGAAGCAGTAGTATAGTAAATAAAAAACTGGGGGGGGGGGCACGGGGCCCCCGGCCCCTCCCCTTGCTACGGCCCTGATGCTATCGTATACTATATGTTGTGGCGTTGAGAAAGCGGTAACTTTCAGCCGCACGTGGTTAAATACTTGTCAATAGCTAATCAACGTTTATTGTTCTTAAACGTGGATCTTTGTTTGTAAAGTAATAAGTTAAGATGCAACTTAGTCTTGGCTGGCTTTTGTAACTAGCTTTTGCTAGAGCTCTGACCATGAGGCTGTTATTGGTTAGTGAATGTCCGAGATTGTAGTAATAATAACAGTAATGATTTACGAGGTGGCCTCATCACCATTGGCGATTTTCATGAAGGACTTCAATATTATAAGAAATTTATGACAGACAAGCTACTCTCACGACAAAAACTACGGTTAGGTCTTAGCAGGGACTACCAGAGCTAACCCCGATAAAAATCTCTGTTACAATATGTTTGGTAGTGCTATTTATTCGGTTATAGTATTATTATGTCGCATGGAGTACCAAATTTCAAGAATGAATCGTTTGTCGCCACGCTGGTGACTTGTCAACAATTTCCATATTCTCTAAATCTATTTGGTGATCTAACCTTCCAATGACTTTTTCTTAAACTATGGCATTTGCCCTGTATGAATCTATACCTCCTGTATTGTCGAACTATATCGATGGTTGAAAAACCTCGGGCCAGCTGCAATACAACGCAGGCTAGCATTTGGGTGCAAAGTTTGCTCGAGGCAGAGTCGATTTTGCATAAAGTTTGAGGAATACATAAATATGCGTATTCATTTAAAGAAATAATGACGCGATGACAAAAAAGGGAAAAAGTTAAAAGAAATGAGCAGGTTAACTCCTAATTATTAAGCAACCATGCTTGATGTAATGTTCGCTTGGATAATAATATACAGCGCTTGTGTCCTGGTGAAAAGGCCAAATTTAGGATCCAGTGCGCATGCATTGAACTCTAGAAATCAAAGCATGAAATACCCAACAATTTATCTAGTGCCTTTACTAATTAAAAGAATCATAAATAAAATCTCCATTAAACTGAAAGTTTGTACTCTTTCAAAATAACAAAAAGTATATCACACGAAAAATCGGGTTCAAAAAGACAAAAATTGTCAAAACGCTTCCCAGAAATATCAGTCATTCTACGAACGAAAACGAGGAAACAGTTTGGATTAAGTTCTTGTGAATATCTTAAGGAAAAATTAACGATCTGTTTGATGCGCTTTGAAATTTCATTTTGGTTGAATTTAATTTAAGTAAATAAAAATTAGTTTAAAATAAACATACTTGTTTCTGCTTTACAACTTCCTTAATCTTATGACGAAATCGAATGCCAAATCCTTTGTATGCTTTTCTATGTTCCTTTCTCAAATAAAAAATTTCTTATATTTCTCGTAAGTGTGCCTTAGTCCTTGTACATTAGGAGAAAAATAAATTATTTTACAGCTATCGGTAAACTTAGGGCAAAGTTTGACGCCAAATGCACAAAAAAGCAGATTTTTTTATTTATATTAATTTTTATCATTTTAAAATTCTTTGAATTACACTAATTAGTTCTCTCAAAAAGACTGATGAAACTTGAATCAAAATCATGGTTTGGGAAAACAAACTGATTTCAATGAACTAGGAACTTAATCAGCCTCCCATTCTTTGTAAGTAAATTTGATTTTTGAACTGTCTAAGTGTGTAAAGGCTCTCTTGTCAAAATACTTTACTTTTCTCGCTTGATAAAATTTTTCTTTTCTTTGTCAAATTTTGTGTGTACTTCCGGACTAAAAGAACAGATTAACAAAGAAAAAAAACGCGGATTACAATCTTATTTTATAAGAAAAAATGCAATGTTTTTAGATTATAATTTGTTCCATTAGTATGAAAAACACAACTCCAGTTTTTCCGTCTTCACGACAAAAACCTCACAGTGGCTTGAAACAACTTAGTTTTTCGAAGTCTCACGGAGAAAGTAGGTATAAACTGTGCTAATTTGGAGAGTTCTAATAAAAATTGCCCGACTCAAACTTAGAGTTACCAATTAATGTTTTTATGACATATTAACGACTTTGTTTGTAAATTGTGTTTGACGCCATTCTTTCCCTTAACTATACACGTTTCCATAGATTATAATCATATTTTATATGTTCGTCATTTGCGAATTGCAAATATACAAAGCAGTTTTTGTATTGTGTTGCCTGCTTGACATAAGAGGCCAGGACATCCGCTGAATTTATGTTCTATCTTCTTTGTTCTTCGCCACTGTATCAGTACAACACTGCTCGAAAACCCGATAGCATGTAAAATCGAAACGTGAATTGAAAAAAAACGTTATAAGTTTCTAATCAGGAAGCAGGTATAGATGTGAGGAAATTGTTACAAGTTCACAATAGTGCCAGTGGGATGTTCTGCACCGTTTTTGTACTAATTCAAATATTCACAAATGGTTTAAGTCTATCTTCGGAAGAAACTGTAGGTAAGTTGAACGAAAGATGACGAAACTGATCGATGCTTTTGTCGGTGCAGGTATAACTAGTTTTGTGCAACACCACGATCAGTTTTGATCATCTTCATGAGGCCAAATCGCTCTGACGCACTGTAATGAACCAAAGGCAAATGTAAGAGAAAACGAGAAATTAAAAAATCAAACTGCCCGGGCGGGAATCGAACCCTAGACACACACGCTCGGGGCAGTTTTGTTTTTTTTTTTCTTTCTCCGTTTCTCATTGCCTTTTGTTCGATATTACAGCACGTCAGAGTTCGGAGCTCTCTGAAGATGTTCACATTCATTGAAAAAAGCAATTTTTCACAGTCAGTCTTCTATTTGAAACAACACATTTCCGAAAAATACACGGTTATTTTTCTAAATATATGGTAAGATTTATTTCAAACTTGTTTCGAATGAATTATCATAATAGTAATAAACCTATCAACTCGTGCCCTTCGCATATAGCATGATTATAATTCTTCCAATATTTTCGGCATGAATTACCTGTAATTCGACGATTAGCTATAAAAAAACTATACAAAATTCGGTTCTAAGTTTATGCTTGTTAATGACCAGTCGAACAAGTCCTTATTTGTATCGAAATAACGCAAATAGTTCATAATTTTTGTAGAAACAATGCCAAGTGAAAACAATTTTCCTAGCTACGCTCAGTTGGCCGAACACTTTTGTCCTTAAGAGTAAATCTATGTAGAAGTCAAAAACAAACTTTGACAAAATGAGCACTAAAAAGTCAGATAAATAAATAGCTAGAATCTATAACCTTAAACAAGTACGATAAACCTTTGGAGTTAAGAAATGTTAGTACTATCGAAACGCTTAGGGACTGGCATGTTTGAGTAGGTAGAACCTGGAAATTTGAAAAATTTATTGGTTTACAATCGTGAGTTATCAAATCAGTAGATACCTTCACCCCTTGGTTTTCATGTGGTTTAGGAAGGGAGCAATGGACTTTCTAAGCTTTCTTTTTAACTATTTGAGTTTCAACTTCTGAGTGTTTTAGTGCTTAAAGCTGTCTCTGTTCCCCATCGCAGTAGTACTAGTTACTCTAGTTCTATGAAGAATGAGTAAAGTTGTGGCACAGTGTAAGATTTCTGATTTCATTTTTATTATATATAATGTCTCTGTATTTCCTCATTTTAGCTAGACAGTGCCTTTATTTTCTACTAACAATCTTATACACACTTTTTAAAAAATAAGAACCAGTAAATTTAGCCGAGGCTCATTGTTCTTAATTTTTTAGCGATTTGAGCCTATAAATTGTTCTTAATTTGTTCTTGTTTTTTATGTATGTTTTAATTGAAGAAAATCTAAGCCAAAATTTTTGCATTGTATTGGAAAACGAATTTGGTCAATTTATCCCTGCGAATTTATCGTGGATTCGCCGACATTTTCTCCGAGAGGATTTCCAGTGATTAGAAACTGCGAAGCATTTCTTCTTTGTTCTTTAATGTTCAGTTAAAGATCGAAGTTCTGTAAAGTTTTTAAAAAAATGGCTATCGAGCCCGAGCCTCAGATTGTTCTTAAATTGTTCTTAAATTTTGGCCAATCTGAGCCTCGTTGTTCTTACGTAGTTGTTCTAACAAAAAAAAGCGTGTAGCTTAACTTTTTAAATATTTTTTTACAGCTTCATTGTATTAAAACACTGCACAGACCGCCGTCCTGGAAGGCTGTGTTGTAGTTACTCTGGAGATCGAAGAATTTATTGATTTTAGTGGATTGTTAAAAAAGATTTTAGATATATATGTTGTTAGACAGATTCCGACCTCAACTGCGACTCCGCAGACAGATTAACCATACATCAAAAGAACTGAAGAGACATTTTTTTTATTATTTAAGATGAATCAGAAAATAATTCCAATTGTTAGGTAGGTCACTGGTTTAGTGAATTCTATGAACAACTGTGAAATTCGAACGAAAACTGCCAATATAACTGAAATCAAATTCGAACGTTTCGGCGGTGTTGCTATTTATAAACAATTATAAACATGTCCTGCCAATTGCAAAGGATAGGAAGTTGAATTATCTTACAGTTGTTCTGTAGGGGAAACAGAACAAGCAATAAGAAAACCTGCTGTCAGATTTCAATCGTTAAAGTTAAACTTAAAATCAAGTATCTTTTCACTGCGCTTTCAAAGAAATGAGTTTAGATTAGATTTACATGCACATTTCAAACACAAGTATCTGCAACTTGTGAAAACTTGACAAAAGTAAGTGACGATGGTTTTACTTTTAGCTTAGGAAAAAGGCAAATTTTGACCTTATTTTGGCAGTCTTGTTTGATATATAAACGTGACCAGTTCTAATCTTTGGGTCCAATATTTTCCGGACTACAACCAGACATTTATCAATTTGTTGACGTACTTGCCAGGCAATAAAGAAAGACATCAAAGTGACGCGCCTTTCTTAATGTCCAAACCAGCACTGATTTCTTTTCCACTTTTTTGTTCCCTAAGTTTTCATTTGTCGTAAATCTGACGAATAAAAAATATCAGTAAATTCATAAATAAGTTTTCTTCAACTTGCTAACAAACTTAGGGTAGAATCACTGTTGCAAGTTATTAGTAATAATTAAACTTTACGAGGTTTTGTCGTTTGTGACATTACACATCCGGTTTCTTTCCTGTCCTATGCATAATTCTCAAAAGTCGGATTTTGTGTTCAATCGAATGCAGATTTCTTGTTCTTGTTTGAACTGCAGAACTAAACTAAACAAACCAGTGAAAACTCTAAAGGAAAACAAGCCCGCTCTTTGAGATGTGCTAGTTAAGTATTTGCATACTGAACAATCTGCTTTACAATATCGAAATAAGTTCTGTTTAACTTAATAAAATGATCGTTTGCGCTGTTCTTCATTTTAATGAGAAAATTTATCAGCTTGTATTCACACACGGTTAAGTATTGGTTTTGTTAAGAAGTTCATCTTTTTTCATCAACGTACACTAACTATAATTAATATTCTCCGTATTATAAATCTGTTATTAACAAGAATGTATTTTACACCGAAATGATAAAGATGTATATTTTGTCTACAAATTCCCCTTCCCCTCCTCTCCAATGGCCACAGTCCTCACCCCTCCCCCCAAGCTCAAATACCTGTCATTCAAGTTTTGTTTCTACCTCATCTAAGAGTTTTTGTTCAGTTTTGTTGAAAATTTACATTTTATTACGTTTGTGGTTGATGGTTATTACATTCGTGGTTAAAACTTTGTTACGTTTGTGGTTAACATTTTAATTTTATTACATTTGTGATTGAATTATATTTCATTCGTGGTTGGTTTTACATTTGTGGTTAACTTTATTATATTTGTAGTTAGTATTACATTTGTGGGCGGTTATTACATTTGTGGGTGATACAACCCTTAGATTCAACCTCAGTGCTCACTCAATAGTGTTAAAAAATCAAAATCCAACTTTAATTTAAGGTTTTCCTCTTTTGTACATGTCTTATTTGAGAAGAGGAGTTTTAAGGATATTGATGTAAAAATACCTGCTAATCTTTCATGTTTTCATCTCATGAATTGTTATGTGTTATTTTGACTAAAACATTACTTCAACGTTTTCTCTCATTTATACTGCAGCTCAAGTATTGGTTTTGATAAGAAGTTAATCTTTTTTCAGCAACGTACAAGAACTCGCCATCACCAGCTATAACGATTAATAGTTTCCATATTATGAAACCTAATATTAACGAGAATGTATTTAACACTGAAATAAGATGTATATTTTTTCTACAAATTTTGTCAACAGATTCCCCTCCTTCAACGTTTTGTTTCATTTATATTGCAGCTCAACGTTTTGTTTCATTTATATTGCAGCTCAAGAAGTGTGTGGAGTTGGATGGCGAGCTAAAGGAAAATCTTGCTACAAAATTATTTCTCAGGGGAAACAATTTTCTGAAGCAAACTCTGACTGCAAAGTGAGAGGAGGTTCAGTTGTCAAAATAACCAGCAGATCAGAGCTTGATTTTCTGTTCGAAACCTTCATTAAACCGTTAAAAAGCATCAGCGCTTGGATTGGCCTTACGCGTATCGCCAACACAAACACTTTCCAATGGCAGGACAAAACCAAACTGGGGAAATTCCAGTTTTGGAACGTAATGGAGCCGAATAATTATGGGAATGATGAGAACTGTGTCGAGCTTTTCACTAACAGTGGCAGATGGAACGATGTAACCTGCTCTCTGACGAAGCCTTATATTTGCGAAAAAGGTAAGTCAACCTTAAAGTCCCTATCTCACCGGTTTATCGACAATTTCTAAAGTATATTCGTACATTGAATAACATTTTTTCGGAGTAATTTCGTGTTTTCCCCTTTTCTTTAGTTTCTTTTATTGATTTTCAAATGAACGTCATTTATCGTTCGCCTGAAAAGGCTGGTACCGAGTTTGAGGTTTACGTCAGAGTAGTGAAAGTAACCACGTGAGCAAACCTTGCAAGTTACACAAACTCTTGGCAGATCACTTGGAGAGCGCTCTGTTTCACTAACGTTTACGATATTTTTTCATAAAGTGGCATACTACGATTCTGAGTTCAAAGTGCCCTACTATTCTGACGTCCACAATCCAAGCGATGAATCTCGACCTAGTCTTTCTATTGCACGCGGTATTTTCAAAACAGGAAGCCCAATAGCGCTTTTTTAGCATTTTTGAAGGCTTTTCCCGCCAAGGTGTTTATTTTTTGTCGTTTTTGTTTATAAGTGTCTGAAAAGTAACTCCAAATCGTCAATAAACCGGTGAGATAGGCACTTTAAAAAACCTAAGAATAGAATTTAAACAAAGGGTCGAGAACTGGTTTAAAGTCGCATAAAGATCTAAAAGGATAGTTATTTTCTATTTGACAATTAGATTACGAGGGATGTTTTCTATAAGTTAACCCTTGTCCTGCTAAGTTTTTAAAATTCAAAATGATAAAATCTCAACAAAATGGAAAAAGCGTATGGCTCCAAGATGCAACGTTGCGCGCAATAGAAGAATTACCTCGTAAGGCCACCTTCGAAATTGTTGCACACAACGTTGCGCGAACTAGAAACCGATCCTACTCCTGCCACATTGCAAGTAACGGTTTTAAAGATGGTTAGACAAAGAGACTTCAGTTAATACTGGTTTCTATATATTCGTCCGAATCGTCCGGATTGTCCCGTATTGCATCAAAGCGACCTGGACAACTTTGTGTAAACACAACTGCGACAACCGCGGATGATCAAAAGAGACCGAGACGATGGGGACATATCGGGACCGCTTGGATAGAACAACTTCTATCTGGACGATCCCAAAAGATAATGGAAAAAACTCTCAGGCAATCAGGACGGCTTTACGGAAACTAAAAACGCGTCAGGCTCGTCCCAGGCAACTTTTCGAAATATCGAGAAGATCGGGACGACGCGGATGAATATATGGAAACCAGAATTAAATTATGCGCAATGCTGGATGCAATGTTGCATTGTGTAGCTATACCTTAATGTACACTGTAGCTGCTAAGCCTGAGAAACTTGCAGCTTGAGCCATGACTTCTTGCCTGCAAACGAAAAGAATCTGCGAATTTCATTGGATAAAAAAACAGTTTGGGGTTGCGGTTTTTACTTATCCAAGTTATTTCAATGAAATGCAGCTGGAGTCACGCACACAAAGCACAGATGGTGTTCTCTGTTTATTTTTTCAAATTGTGATGTTGATAAATTTTCGATACGCTATCATGATTTTTACCGAAATTTGGCTTTTTAGGTTTTCAGAAAGGGTAGCTTTAATTAAGGGTCGACTTAAACAATGAAAATACAAAAAAGTGATTTTTTTATCCATAGAACAGGGTGTTGGCTTATACTACGGTAATCTGTGTTATTTCGGGTCAATTTACTACATTTAGCTTGAGCTGTTTGAGTAAGGAAACATTATTTCTGTTCGTCCTATGCAACGGTTGTCGCTCGCACGAATTTGATATTATTTCCAGAAAAGCTCGTTGACAAAACCAGGAAAACACGAGTTTATAACTTGGGCTGCTTTTGATTCTAGTCGCAAAAACATCCCGCCAATATTTCATTTTTTTAAAGTCCCTATCAAGCTTTTTTTATTTTTCGGATTAAAACTGTTGTCATCTGTGAACTCAAAATTCGAATAACTAAAGACAATTTCCACGTCTAAGTATGCTTTTTAATCAAAAAAGAATATAATGTAAATTTTGACCGAACAGGCCGGGGCTGGTAACCTGTGACGTAGCAACAGTGAGTTATGTTTTTTTTTGTTTAAAAAAAATTCATTTCTGTTAAAAAATGTCATAAAATGTTTATTTCAAACAATTTCAAGGGAATAACCCTCTGATCAAAGTTATAAAAATGTGACTATTGAAGCCAGAATCGAATTTTTTGCAATAAAAAAGTTTGTAAAAAAAAAGAGAAAAAGTTTTGCTTTCGAAAATTACTATTATTGAAGGGTTTTACTTTTCAAGTGAAAATTAAGAAAATAAGCTTTATGGGGACTTTAAGGGTTACAAGCTTAGTTCCTTTTGACCCGTGAGGCCTTTTTACTGGCGTGATTTTGCTGATTGTGGTAAATTTACGAATCTTCTCTCTGCAGACTTTCATTTGGAACGGCCGGATTCTTTTATGATGTCAACAATTGATGACGTCAACTACGCTCTGGTGAATCATACAATCTCGACACTAAGGGTTAATAATGTTGAGGAATGTACACAAAAATGCTTGGACAAACGAAATTGTTACTCAATTAACTTTGGGTATCATGGCCAGTTGGAGAAAACGTGTGAATTGAACAACGCCACAAGGGCTGTGGACAGGGACTGCTTTGTGCCCAGACCTGGTTTTATATACTACGAGTAAGACCTGTTTCAAACGCCGTGCTACAGTCGTGCCGCTAAGATCGCCTGAACATCTTAAATCCGACTTCATCACGACCTTAGTACGGTATTTGAAACCAAACCGCGCAAGACAAGTTGATGCTATAGTCGGGTAGCAATACAAGCTGACCCGTAATACACAACTTTAGCTCGAGCTAATTGAGGTTTGCTTCAGACGCCGCGCTTAACTCGTGCCATAGTCGAGCTAGGTTTCCGCAGCAGTAGCGAGGCGTTTGAAACGAGCCTTACTGAAGAATTTGTTTGCAGCCCGGGTTGTTGATCGTTATCCTTGCTTTACAAACTGATACTCTTACAAAGTCTGCACAATGTCCTTGTTGTGAGACGGAATGAGCCCACAACATTTTCATACCTCTCACAATTGTTAATCAATTTAATTGACTCCTCGTGCAGCGGTCTTCTTGTTCTAAACCCAGCTTTGTACGACCATCGTGGCGAGAATGTGATCCAAAATGGCGGCTTCAGCGTCGTAAGCATTGTTCGTTCCGTTACTACCCGAAATTTCTGCGTTTGTTTAACGGCAGTCTTCATGTCCACAAAATTAAAATGCTTAAGGATTGGAGTTTATTGTTGCAATCCAATTTTTAAATGGTTGAAAATCATTGCAGTTCAGTCTTTGATTGTTTATAGAATTGAAAAAACCTGCCTTCTCTGTTTTTGAAAGTTTCAAAAAAAATTGAAAACGCCCACAATATTTTCATTTGTACAAAGGTTTTAATTTCGCATTTATTTTTTTAATTGGTGATGTTAATTAAGTTCTTTTAGTTCAGTAACGGATTTTGTATAACTCTTTCTAACATTCTTCACCTTAAAAACTATTACTCTTGGCCGCTACACAAAAAAATATACTAACCTAAACTATATACCTAATTTAAAACGGTTTGAAAATATATAGTGGAACCCCGGTGTAACCGGATCTTCGTTACAACTATATTCCCCGTATAACGATGGGGATTTCGTCGACCGAGCATAGAATACTTTCGGTTATAACAATAAATTCGGTATCACAGACCACAGGAAATGCTAAAGTAGTACAATAAACACTTAGAATCGTGTTTACGTCAGACGGCGAACGCAAAGATGTCACGTGGTCGCGCCCTGTTTCGTCCGTGTTTCGACGGAAAGGAACTCCCTCTCGTGCAAGCAAATACGCCATTTTTTTACACTTTAAATCCCTTAACCTCACGTTTTAAGCTTTAAGACAAAATTCTTTAATCCTTTTCCCATCTTGTGTTTACGCATACACTTTCAGTCATCGAGTTTGGATTGTTCAACAAGCAGGAAGGAACAATATGGCCGCTCATATCTTACAACCACTGCAAGCAGCAACGCTAGCTGCGATTAGCCCTCTGCCGTAAACGCAAAGCTAAAAGTGCCTAATTTCGTTATATCGGGAATTTCGCAATAACAATATCCCGGCTTACCGATATGATTTTGAAAGTTCCTTTGACATATCATTAAACTGGTGTTCCACTGTAGTTACATCAAAAAATGATTTTCGTTAACGATTTTGTTTCTTATGTACATAACGTCTATTGATAAACATGAAAAATACAAAGAAGCATTTATTTGATTTTTATTTAAAAACATTACATTCATATATAATGCAGTTTATTTCAACTTATCAATAAACAAACAGTTTAACTACTGAACAATTCTGTGCCTTCAATTACAAGGGTTTTATTTTTAGTGCATGGGGCATCATTCAACTTCGCAAATTTCTTGGAGGGTTTTTCTTCGAACGCTAGTGAACGCGTACAGAGCCTGAAGAGAAGAGAAAACAGTAACATACAGATATATAAGAAGGGGGGAGTGGGGGGCTGGGGGGTGGTACTCCGGGGTTGAATAGGTAGGGCTGACCGTCGGTTTGGTAAAAGAAGATATTGAATTTGTTTCTTGTTCTTCTGCTTGTTTCATGTTGTTGCCATATCACATCTTTTTACACAAACGTTTCTCCTCTGATACGGTAAGTTTTGCTTATTTTACTTCACAAGTGATAGCTTGACTTAAACGATACAATAAGAGAAGAAGTCAAAACAGTGGTATTTTTCTGGAACCCAATTTTGTCGGGGGAGGTGGTGGGTGGCGGCACATATTCCCTACCTCACCCCTCTCCACTTTTTCAGAGCTCAATTTCTCAAAATCGGATTTAAGGGTATCGGTTCTTATTGTATTATGGACTCCTCTCTCCACAAAGAAGGCGTTGGTGCAAGCAATATCTATTTTATTGAACATGATATTTGCTCCTGAAATTCAGCGTTTTTGAAAAAAGGAGGTGTGTGGCGGCACAAGGTACCCCACCCCCTAAGTTGGGTTCCTAGGAAGTACCATTGTTCTGACCTTCTCCCTAACTGTTCAGTTCTGCTCATCTTTACTGCGCATGCAGCGAGGTCATAAGTTTATGGGGAAACGAACGAGTCGTTGAACTGTTTTTCTGAGTCGAGAGTAAAAATAAAATTTAAGTTGTGTGCGATGTCTCACTTCAGTGATGAACTTTTTTAGTTTGGGCCAATTCTTCACAATATCTGTCGTCATAGCCTCATTCTTTCACCGCTATCCCCTTATTTCTGAGCCGCCGGTCTGTTCTACCTCTAAGTGCTCGCACGCAATTACGTCACACGTTACCGTCGTTTATCGCTGTCAAGTTGACAAGCGCCCACGCCCAACGACCCTACACGATCCGAAACGTGCACATTCAAACTACAGTTTCTTGGAAAATCATCGGAACACGAGAAAAAAATATTTTTAATATTTTCTCCATACCTTTAAGAGTTTCATTTCATTTTACTTTATTTTCTTATTGATTTTAGTCTCCAGTTGTTCTTGAAAATTTACAGGCTTTGAGTTTATGTGCGAGCTTGGCTGACAGTTCATTCATTGTTGTTAGCATCGCTGCCATTCAGAGAAGAGTTTGGAGAAATAGAACAGTTTGTCTAAGCCAATCAAACCACAGAATACACAAAACTAGCCAATCAGCATCCCCCCTTTCTGACTTTTTTTGGCCTCGGTCTGTCTTAGTGATTTTTTGGTTTTCTACGACAGAGGAAGCGACAAAGAAACAATGGCTTCAGCAAGAAAAATTGTATACTTCAAAGATTCAAAAAAGATTGTTGAATATTTAGCGAAAACAGAGAAGTGAACACGAGTTACTGAAGACATCCCCACAGGCAGCAAAAGATAGTAGGAAGCTGTATATTTCATATACAAACAAATACGATTTTTGTATACGGAAACATATGATAAATAACATGTTCATAGTCTCAAGACGCGCTTGTAATCGAGAACCAAAAAATGCCTGACTTTTTGGTTCACACTGCTTATTGTTTTATTTAAAAGGGTCAAAATATTATTTTCCCTTTTTATAGTCCGTAAAATGCTCCACAAGATCCGTAAAAGTGATTATGATAGCAAGTTTACTACCTTCCGGAATAAAAAGATTGAAAACACGGTTTTGAAGTACCTTAAAGAGTGCTTGGCGAATTGGCCCTCTTTGCAACTGTTGTTCCCTCAGATCCACCTAAAATGGATTGGGTTTTGTCAAAGAAATCGAAAACCTTTCTAGTAGTTAAAATAGCCTTCCTTTATCAAGCTTTATTGGCATGGTACAATTTAAAATTTCTTACATATTGTCAAAGCATTACTTTTGAAAACTACAAAATAAAAATCAAAGAAAAGGATTCGGTAAAAAAATCATTTGAGTACATTCTTGTTCAAAATGAATAACATTTTAATAAAACAAAAAATCAAAAAAACAATTGGAAACATTTCTTCATTTGAACAAAAAGCAACAAGAATCTTTGTAATATTAAAAGAACTTTAGCTAAAAGGGGAAGTTCTAGTTGAAAAACATTTGCTGATAAAATGGGCCAAACAGAATGCTTTTGGGTTAAAAGATTTTCAGCTATAAAGTCATCTTAACGAGGATTCCAACACTTCCGGGAATCTTCTAAGCAACATATTCAATATGCTCAAGTTAGCATCAATAATAATTGCTAGGTATTTGATACAGCGATCCCTATTATTATATTATAGATAAGACTATATGTAGCATTAACTCGGGCCGAATAAGTATGGCATTCCCGGCAATACATCTCCCCTTCATTTTCAGCTTAATAATAAAATGTTTGCATGGTTGTGGACTCTGAAAAAACGAATTTTGGTTTTTCAAAAAATTCTGGGGTTTGGGTAAAACTTACAGAAGAGAAATAAGAGTTGCTCATCTTCAACTTCTTTTTTGTCACAAAAATGGCAATATCACGAGATAGCTATCTCCCAGTTTCAACGAATAGAGTATGGTAACTCGCTCTGAATTTCAAAAGAACTTTTATTACGGACGTTTACAAAGTTTTTCTAATGCATAATGAACTTTACTACTACGATAGAACTGAAGTTTGAAGAATTTTCAGTTTTTGACTCCAGAACTATATGAAACTTAACTTCAGAGAATATTTTAGGCAAATGGGGTAAATCTTCTCATTTCTTCATTATCAAGTAGATTAAAAAGCTCTTTGAATTTATTTCCGCAACCAAAGCCTTTGTGCCTGGCGATATGTCGGACAACTTGCAATGAAACTAATAATGGCTTGACCTACCGCTGACACAAAAATACTGCACAAACAAGTACTTGTGAGTTACACCACACGGGTTCCCTCCCATGGCTGCGTTATCAGCTTCGAGAAGACAGCTGCGTTTGCCGTTACACGTTTCTCTAACTATTGCATCTGACGTTTTGGACCGGCATCGAGTGTTCTCGGCAAGCTCGGGGCCGCACTTCGTCCTGAAATTATCATTTTTTGCAATCAATAACCAGCATCAGAAAAAACATTCAACAAAGTTTGCTTTAAAGGTAATAACAGCAGTAGTATAAAATGGTTGTAGTAGTAATAGTAGTAGTAGTAGTAGTAGTAGTAGTAGTAGTAGTAGTAGTAGTAGTAGTAGTAGTAGTAGTA
>JAOBAT010089483.1:0-17801 GCA_026413305.1 Hydrozoanthus tunicans
TGCTAAATGAGGAACAGCGGTGAAAACATTTTGCTAAAATCTTTCCTTGTTCTTTAGATATTAACGTTTAAAATTTTGCATTTTGTCAAAATCTGCTGTCAATCCATAACACTTGGGTGTATTTTAGTTAAAGTTAGATTATTGATGTATCCGAGGCAGATGGATCATCAGACCAAGTCTGGCTCAAACCCACCCAAATTTTACGGATTGGCAGCAGATTTAAGCAAAATTTTTTCACCGCTGTTCCTCATTTAGCAAGGTCAATCCATTGATGTAATAAAATTTTTCACTTCCTATGCACTTTAATAAATCTTTTTCAATCAAGCTTTTGTTACCAAATCAAGGTTAAAAAAGAAAAACTTTACCGGGAGTTTTAAATTTTTCATTGTGAAATAGCGCATCTTTAAAGCTAACAATCTCTGCATGCAAACTCTCACTTCAGGTCTTTGGCAGAGGAACGCAAGTTTCAACAAACTTTACAAGTATTCCAAAGGTTAGAACTTCACACTTAACCATATCAAACCGACTCCACCTTTATCCCATCCCGTACGCACACCTGCACCCCCTCCCCTCTACACCCTCGCCTTCATTTTTTATTCAACATTCACTCTGCCTTTCTCTTTAGGGACTGAACTGATTCAAACTTGAGTAACAGAAACAAAAACGTAATGTTAAAACACTAAATTGGCAAATTTATATTACAACTATACTTCAGGGCTTTTCTCAAACCTGGCTTTGAAGCGTACTTTTTGTTGAAGGTGGTTGAAATTATAGTATTGGCTCTGATTAAGAGCCAAAACTCTATGAATCAAAATTTTTTGAAAAGAATACAAGTTTCTAACTCCCTTTTGGTACAAATTCGTTCATGTATTCACAAACGCATTGCAAGTTCTTTTTAATTTGAAAAATTATTAAACGCAAAACAGCCTCAATGATACAAGCTGCTGTGCACTTAACATTAACTAACACTTAACTAACCAAATGAAAACCAACATATAAAGATGATAAATTAACATGTATAAACACAAAATATTCTTGTCTTATTTGCTGGTACTAAAGCTTCTTCTTATAAGGCAGTTCAAAGTCCTCTAGCTGTACCTACTAAGTAATTGTTACTATAATTCATCTTAAATTCTCATTTCAACATTTTCAGCAAAACAGAAGAGGTACAAACAGCATTACCAAGAAGAAGGTGAGTTTAACTTATTCTAAAACACTTTCAACCAATGCAAGATAAGTTTCAATATTACCCTTTTTGGTGCAAGTGAGGAGTTGCTAATTTCTCCCAGCTAGAAACATATTTTTATCTAAAAGTCAAAAATTTTTCTTTTCCTCTTCAGTAGCTTCTTATGTATGATCAATTTCCATTCCCGCTTTAAAGGAAAGTAGCCATGATGCTAAGTGTATGACTAAAAGGTCATACATGATAATCATTTTAAACTAAGTCAACTCAACACTGTTACTATTAATAGCTTTCGCATTAGCAGGAGACTAAAAAAATCATTAACTTTCAAGAGTACTCAACAGTAATAATTTCATTCTTTTTAAAGTTTTCAATGAACATTGAAAAGTTTAATGTTAGCAAGATATCTGATAAAACTGAAATGCTGTAGAAAACTACTTGAAGCAAGTAGGTTTGGCAAGTTATAGATATCGTGGAAAAATGGAAGGTACTGACATTTTGAACTGTAGTCCTTCGTTGAAGAAAAATGGAAGATACCAACATTTTGGACTGAAGACCTTTGTTGGAGTGAAGTATAGTGGAATATAGGGAATACTTACATTTCGGACTGTTGTCCTTCATTGGAGTGATGTATTGTGGAAAAATGGACAGTAGTGATATTTTGGACTGTAGTCCTTAGTTGGAGTGAAGTAATGTGGAAAAATGGAAGATACTGACATTTCGGACTGTTGTCCTTCCTTGGAGTGATGTATTATGGAAAAATGGACAATAGTGATATTTTGGACTGTAGTCCTTTGTTAGAGTGTAATGTGGAAAAATGGACATTTTGGACTGTTGTCCTTCGATGGAGTGATGTATTGTGGAAAAATGGGCAATAGTGATATTTTGGCCTGTATTCCTTCATTGGAGTGAAGTAATGTGGAAAAATGGAATATACTGGCATTTCAGATTGTTGTCCTTCGATAGAGTGATGTATTGTGGAAAAATGGAAGATACTGATATTTTGGACTGTCACTAGTCCTTCGTTGGAGTGAAGTATTGAGGAAAAATGGAAGGTACTGACATTTTGAAGTGTAGTCCTTGGTTGGAGTGAAAAATTGTGGAAAAATGGAAGTTGTATACATTTTGGACTGTTTTTCTTTGTTGGGTGAAATAATATGGAAAAATGGAAAATACTTACATTTTGGACTGAAGTTTTGCGGAAAAATAGAAGATACTCACATTTTTAGACTACACAGTCCTTATATAGTAGGTGTGAAGTATTGTGGAAAAATTGAAGACACTGACATTTTGGACCAGCTTTAGTTTTTCATAAGAGTGAAAATTGATTAAATCAGTCACTACTAGTTATCAGCTCAGTGCAACTCAAACAAGGTAAAGCTTTAACACTAACTGTGATACCAATTGTTCAAATTACTTACTCAAATAACACCACAGCAAAGTACTGTACAAGCTGGAAGAGTGTCAACTCATCAACATTTTGGCTGTAAACTCTCTGAAAATTTAAAAATATTAACAAAAGTTAACTTTCTTATCTAAAATTTAATGTACATGCATGCAATAAATAAATTGTTTCTGTAAAATTTTATTGCTGTGTGTAAAGAACTTTTAAAGTTTGATATACACATGAACACGTACCTATCATTAGTTTAATACTCACACTCACAATGCATTCATCAAGGCCTAAAACTTGGGGCATGATAAGTTATTTTATTCGCCCATCGCTACAGTTTGCTAAAATCGCTTAAATTTGTAAATAGCTATAGTGTGACACCTACTGTGAAAGCAAATTTTGCTGATTAGAACAACTAAAGCATAAAACTGTCCACATCTAGCATGTCAGATTCCAGTGATTAAATACACCATGGTTACACAGGCAACCAAATTTGCTGTGAACATTGTATAAATTCCTTGAATTACTGTCCCTGGCCTAAGCTAGCTAGGGGCTTCAACATTTTTTGCAGTTTTGGGTAAATTTTTTAGATTTATTTCTTACAAAGGCTTGTGCTAAGCCCGATCGATTCTATATTTTCCTTCTAAAGAATGCACTTCTCAAATGTCCAAAACTCAAGCACACAAGACAAAAAAAATTCAGTTAGTACATGATAATCAGTTAATATGAAAACAATAATAAACAACAGAAACAAGAGTACTTTAGAAGCTTTATTTACCTGACAATCAATATGTTTTGAGAACCACATCCTTGCTTCACTATGCTGACCATGTTTGAAAAAATGTCAACCAAAAAAGTTAGACAACAAATAAATATGGTACTTAGTTTTTGAGCTTTATATTCAGGAAAATAGGCTCTAATTGGATCTCCTAAAAATAGTTAAATTTGATAATAAAATATTTGATTAAGTGAACAATTGACTAGTGGAAAAACAAAAACCATATTAAATGATTTGGATAAAATTGTCAACCCTTCCCACATTTTCAGAAAATTCTTATTAAATCTCTTTGTAAGTTATATGGGACACAAGCACTTCAAATAAAGTCGTTTTTATTAGTTCTCAATTCTCCCCAAAGTATCCTGCTTATTACTAATGGAAGAATTTAATTGGCATAAATCACACAATGTCATTCACTGTATGCTGATTATGCATTATATTATATGCCCTTCAATTGTTTCCAATAAGTTAAAGTTACAAATCACTAAGAAAATACCATTTACTTATATATTTACAATTCAAAACTGAGAGAAAATTCAGTCTATTTACTAATTAAAAGTGAAATATCACTAGACAGGTTATAAAATGAAAAATTGTGTCAGACCTGACAGAGAACTCCAAACTTTGCTTTGTCTTCCTGAGAAATATCTTTGCTGAAGTTAGACAAGGGAGTTTAATTAGTATCAGCAGTTTTTGAACAGTTCAATCACTATCAACTGGTTTTGACACATCCTATGCTTGAAGTCTTTCTTTTTATTTTTGTTTTAGATGACTTGAAAGCAAAATCTTGAGAGGGGAGGAGATGGGAAAGGTTTCCACATCAATTTTACAATACCAACCCAACCCTCCCTTCCTGCACTAAGCTTAAAAGACCTTGCCACTAAGCCTTTACTCTAAACCTCAGGGGAATTAATGGGAGTTATATCACAGATACTGGTACCCCAAGCTACAGTTGTGAATATAAATAGAAATACATAAATTGTCTTCAGATGTTGCCTCATGTTTCAGTATAACTACAGTAGACATGACCTTGCGACTGGTTAAATTTCAAACGGAAACAAAAACTAAGAAAAATAAAAGTATTCTCATCTCTTCTTTATACTTTTTCTTTAAACCCTAATGTGAAATTTCAGGTAATTTCCTCTATTTTTTGAGAAATAAGCAACATCCCTAAGAATAGTTTCATTATTCTTAAACTTTTATTTCCACTCGAAATTTAACCAGAATTGCAAGATCACACGTCTGCTGTAGTTACATTGAAACATGAGATGTCCTCTGAAGACAGTGTATATTATTCACAACTGTAGCTTGGGGTACCCGTGGTTACATAGGTGGGTAAATGTGGGGCAAAAAGTCTTCTTAACACATGTGTGATAAGAGAATCAGAATTGATGAAAATAATTACCGATTACTGAGGATGAAAAGCAAAATTCTCCAAAACATGTTACATGAAATATGAAAAAATGAAAATCTACCATATACTGTTTGCTGTGTTTTGGACTAAAGGAATCTCGAGAAAACATGAGTTTAACTTATTGGATCTGATAACTGAGTCAGATTACATGTAGTTTATAAAAAACTTTCTGCTAATCGAGGGCAACAACTAAGGCACATACGCTGCCCTAATAACAAATTTACAGTTATATAAAAATGGGGCTCTGGGAAAAACATTTCTCTTTCATGTTAATTAACTAACTGATCTTACCTGGCTGAAAAAATCTTTGAAACAAAATTCTTCATAAAAACATCACACTCCTTGCCAAACGCAGATGACTCTTCATTGTAATTCTCTTCTGATCGAGGAAAAAATCAAGTATACACTCAAAAACTGAAGGGGTGTACATGGGGGCTATGTTTCAACATTAACATAACTATTGGTAGCTGTTACAAAAAGTGCCTGATTTTTATCACCTTAAAAGTAACTAAGTAAGTTCTTTCCTATTTAAAAGTATCAAAAACCCCCCAAAAATGAAAGATTAACAGTTTATCAATGTTAATATGTAACTTTTGTCCACAATGTCTGAGACATGCAGCTGCAACAATTTGTATAACTCAGTTAACTCTTGCATTCACTATCATTTCCCTTTTCTAAAACGGTTGAACTTTTGCTGGTTTCCAAGTTCTTGAGAAAACTCACAAGTGAAAGCTAATATTCTGCGAAATGAATCAAAAAACCAAAAGACAAAAATTTAACGAATAAGTAATAACCTGTAGTTAAAAGTATAATCATAATTTGACAGTGGTACAGTATACCACAGTCTAGGTGGCCATGGCCAGCTAGTACTGGGGCAAAGGGCATACATTCATGCTACTGGAGCTTGAAAATAATTGAATAGAGGTTAACTCCCATGGCAACCATACCTCCTCATTCTCCACACCCCCTGCAACTCTTAACCCACCACATGTACAACCACCACCACAAAAACAATTTTCCATATTGAATGTGGACTCAGGGTACAAGGCTTGTTTAACTTTGGAAACAACTACAGAAAACAACTCTGGTCTGCTTTGAACAAACTTACTTTTGGAACAGAACCGAGATTTTGTTTAATATTGCCCCATTTCGACATTTATGCTGTTTGTATAAGTTCGAACTGTAACACATAATGGGAAATTTTTTGCCAGAATCAGGATACATGGATATTGCCACAAAAAGGAGGAGACTCCCAGGAAACTTGGGAGGTTCGAATGTCTGAAGAGTTACTGAATTTATATTGCCCTAACTAGCTGGGAAAACAAATATATGCTCTCGAAGATGTTTCAAACATATTAAACTATTTAAAAATCATATATTACTAAACATAGCGGGTTGTCAGTGGAAACTCTAAAACATGAAAAACATGAAAACACTTGACCCTTCATTTCTTCAACGATATACCAAAATTGAAGTTTTGGAACTGCAGATCTCAACCCCATATTTTTTCCCTGTGACTGAAATAATTTAATAACACTATGCCCTCGTCTGCAGATAAACGTAAAAAAAACAAGTTTAAATCTAAACGGTATGTGGCACATAAACAAACAATTTGCTTCTTACCGACACTAATCGTAAAACATAATAGAAGACCTTTTAAGAAATTTGTCCTAAATTGATGTCAGACAGACTTATTCAAATTTATCAGTTTGTATGCATTCAGCGTTCAACACGATTCATCGCAGATTACAACCGATGTTGCAGTTTTGAGAAGACACCGCTAGTAAACACTAATTTCTTCGTATACTCATCTACCCAAACACGGAAAAAATGTGGCTTTAATAATTATTTTCACACGTACCACCTCCACGGGATATATTTAACCACGAAAATTTTACGTTTTTAACTGCTTGGCCGGGAATCCGCGCTGTCGACTCACCTTCGTTATAGTTGAATTCATAACTATCGTTCGCCATGGGCAAAAGGTATTTCTTCGCTCGTGCAGCTCGGGAACTTAGTTCCTTGACAGCGGCTTCAAGAACCATTTGGTGCCTTCTTTAGATCACGTTGAAATTGGAACTTTCGATACAAAATCAGTGTTGTACAAAATCGGTAGGATTAGCTCCAAACGTTTCATCTAGAATCACATTCAAATTTTTACACTTTTGCAATTTATGCAGTTGAGAAGGACGACTAAGAGCATTCAAAAGTATTTGTCTCCACAAAATTTATTCAGATGAACATATGATCACATTGATGATTCGAAATGTAAATTTTATTCAAAACAAGATGAGTGTTGTCGCCGCGAAGTTCCCGCCCTTCGTGACAATTCATCAACAACTAGAGTGGGGTACTACAGCGAATAAACTATTACAAGCACATTTCTGATGCACACTTCAATTTTGTCTAATTGTATTGTTAACTTTAAAAATTACCTCTTAGTACCTTGTGTAATCTTTAAGAGTTTTTTGTTCATTATCTTAAAAACAAATTGATTTCCATTTCTAGCCCTCCCCTTCCACTCCCTAAGGAAAAAAATTTTTCTTCTAAGATTGACCGCTGGTTTGTGTGACCGATGTCTGTTGTTTTCCTCCCGACATCCCTTTCGGTCCAAAAGCCGTAGCAACGTCTTTGCAAAACAAGGGTAAAAGGAAGAAAAATGGTTGGTTGTTGCTTCAATTTATGGTGTGTTTCTTTTGACCGCTTAAAATTTACTTCAGAAGTCACTAATACTGACAAATATTTGGTTTCAGTCTGAAGTAGAAGAAACATTGAAGAGAATCCAAGGCCATAAAGGTGTATTCGGGATCATTGTCGTCAACCATGAAGGTATCGAGAAAAACGCCAAAAGACGCTGTGGAAAATTGGCTTCCTTTTGAAAGCTTTAGGTTTTTGTTTAATATCTGCTCCTCAGTTGATGTATTTTCTCTAAATTTTAGGCATTCCGATTAGAACGACGTTAGACAACACAACGACAGTGCAGTATGCAAGTGTAATTCATCAACTGACAGCGAAAGCTCGAAGCACTGTTAGGGATATTGATCCTCAGGTATCAACCTACTCATAAATCTTTCATTAATATTACCATCCGCGAGAACCGTAAAAGCGTTATTTTCAATTCTGTTTCGCAGTAAATAAGAAACTAACTCCACCTTGTATTAATTCAGATAACGGGTCGTTTATATTTAGGAGTAATTTTTCGGTTTTGATTAGACTTGGGCTCAGCATCAGAGCCGTGGGTCCAGGTTGGCAGCGGTTAGTTGAATAACAAATATTTAATCAGAGCGATATTTTATCAGATTTTAACTTGGAGAAATGATAGTTAACTTTTATAATTTTGTTGTTTTTCTCAGAACTCTGTTGATGTCTTTATAATCATTTATCAGTTTTAAAAAATCGCTTTAGGGTTGTAAGGTTAGCTTGTAAAAGTTTGAAAAATGAAATATTATTGGGAAGATTAAAAATGCTTTCAACAAGAACTTTTTGTCGAAAGTGGTAAAATTTCTGGTCTCACCCATACTTAATTATGCATACAGTAATGTCGCCAACTTCACATTTTCATGCAGATTTTGGTTGCCAAACTCCATATTTTCATTTTGGTAATTAAAAAATATAATCCTTACCCAAACCCTAACCATTAATCCTAACCCAAACAGTGACTCGAGAATTTTTGGTTGCTCGTAAAGTGAGGTTTACCTCCGATATTTTGGTTTGAAGATCAATAGCTTCATATGCATAATGAAGTATAGGTAAGTAAGGAAATTTAGCCCCAAATGTTTTTGCACTATACTACAGTCTGAGTGTGCATTTAAATTAAAAGTGAACAGATGGTAATAGGTGGCCGGGTGCTCTACAGCTGTTCCAACAGCTATGATTGAATTGCATTTTCCTCACCTTTTTAAAGAAGTTGCTGAAGAGAATGAATATGTTATAAATATCAAATGCAATAGTTTTGCCCATTTGTTATTTTCAGTATAAATACAGTATATTCATTCTCAAATAAAACAAATGGGCAAAACTTTCGTACTCATCCATGCATACAGAGGTATTGATCTTCAGACCAAATTATTAGAGGTAAACCGTGCTTAACAAGCATCAACAAATTCCCAAAATCACTGTTAGGGTTAGAAATAACATTTGGGGTGGGGTTTGAAAGCCATAAACTTTGTGATTTGTGAAGTTTGGCACCCATTACAGTATGCATAGTTGAGTATGGATGAGTATGGAAATTATACAAGCAAATGTTCTGCAACTTCAAAATTAACGGTTTGATGGTTTTCTTGCAGAATGACTTGACCTTCCTTCGAATTCGATCAAAGAAACACGAGATCATGGTTGCACCAGGTAAGACTAATTTCTGAACGATTTTTTGCAACTGCAGCAATGCTATTGATATTTTGTTGAGGCATGCTCACACAAGAGAAGCAAGCACACTTCCATTCAGACTTGGAAAATTGTGAAGTAAGAACAAGGGCAAGGTGTGCACAAGAAAAAGGAAGTTTTCTTTTTCTTTTGTCTTGCATCTCTACTTGCTGAAAATACCTAAAGCAGTTTAATTGATACTGCAGACAGTAATAAAGATGATGACAGTAATAAAAACAAACAATCATAATAAAAACAATAATGATAATTAGAGTTGCTTAATTTAGTATTTTCCCAATGTCATATATAAACCAGGGTTAAATATAATTTTTATATATTGTTCATCGAAACAAAGCAAAATGAGTTGCAGAATTTTGTTCTATTTGTTGTTCAAAGCAACAAATACAACTCCAAGTACAAGCTCAGGTGCCAGAGGAACTTTTTCTTGCCAAGTTTTGAAACTTACAGGCACGGGAACTCTTTTATTCATTTAATAGATAACAATGTCATAAATGTTTAGCTTATATTCCAATGTTACAACATTTTATAATATATGTGGTACATCAATTATCACGCTATTTAAATATGCTTATTATGCAATTTGGTCTTGTAACTACCATGTGATATTTTTACTAAACTATCCATCTATATCAAAACCTGATTAGCCTTAAATGTGGGTCAATTGTAACCTTTAAGACACTTTACCTAACTCGGCTGTACAAAAGAGTACGGGCTCCTGCTGGGGTCTTGACAAATCAATGTCTTGTCCAGATAAGCTTTTTAAGTTGATCAAGAATTTTCTATAAACAATAGTTGGCCCTTTAGATTTGACAAAGGATTTAGCATAGTTTTTTCAGGGTTAGTTTTTATGACAAAAGTTAGCCTTGGATTATTCAGGCCTTTAAGTGATCCTACTTTTCCTACTATTTCCTACTTTTTTGACCCTTCTCCTAGTATTCCTACTTTTGTCTTGAAATTCCTACTTTTTCCTACTTTTTATATGCCGCAATTTCAACAAATTGTGCAAGGTTGTATCATGCAGGAATAGGGAGTAAGCCTTGCAGGTGTTCAGGGTTAAAGCCTGGACCATGTGTCCCAAGGAAGATTTCTTGACGAACAAATGTTCATCTGGCATGTCCAGTCCAGATGGCTCACACTCATACCAGCATTGAAACCAGTCACAGGCATACGAGAAGCAGTTCATCAGTACTTCTTCGAAGATCTGTACCAAAGGCTGCATTCTTAATCCTTCTTCTAAGCCCTCAGTTGTCCTACTATTCTCCTACTTTTCCTCTTGAAATCCTTCTTTTGTCCTACTTTTACAAGAATTTTAGTCCTACTTTTCTCCTACTTTTTCACCTGGGTATGCTTGAAAGCCTGATTAGTACTTGTTAAGCTTAATTGAATGACTCTGCCCAGTAATCTCTTGTTTTTAGTACTATGTATAAATCTTGTAAATATGTTACATGTAACACTGCAGTTAAATAGCATTCTTTTGAGTTAGGAATGGACTCTATTTGCAGTAAAAGGTGCTTGATATGGAACTGAAAATGGTAACTCTTTCACAATTTATAATGTAAACATAGGTAAAACTTAACGGTTTCAATCGTTGTGATCATCTTCCGAGTTAAACAGAGTCGTGGAATACTTATACTGTTTTACCTATATTACATTAAAAAAATTTCATTAGGCGGGATTATGACTATAGTTTCATAAATAATATTTGCTTATTAAGTAACCAAGCATTTCCAGTCATGTAGTATTTATTGATGGAACATCCTAAAAGCTCTTACCATTTTCATCTGTTTATTTTTTCCAGACAAAGAGTATCTACTGATCGTGATACAGAACCCAATGGCCCAATGAACAAGATTTTTGTGGCTTGGAAAACTGGCAATTTTATGCGCATGGAAGATTCTTTTTGTGTAAATAATTTCATAAAGCTTAAAAGAACTGCAAGTGAATATGAATCTGTAATTCATTCAGCATCATTTCAGGATTGTTTTAATGTCTTAGTATTTATGCTCTTGGTGTTGTTACTTTGTCATTAAAATATTGCTATAGTTTCTTTCCAGAATTTGACAAGTGTGCATGAGTTAAAAATTTATTTATCTTACAAAATTCTCCAACTCCCCATCTTTTTGTTCCTTAAACTTCAAGGGCTGGTTGTTCGAAAGCCGATTAACTTTAACCCAGGATTAACTCTTAATAAAACCTATTGGTTGTCAATGGTAATTAACCCTGGATTAGGCTAATTGTCTTTTGAACAACTCGGCCCAAATGATTAGTTTGTGACTAAGTTTCACAAATTTTTCTATAATGAGAACTTTGCATATCTAAAAGAGTTTATGGTAGTAATATCTTTGCAGACAATTTATAGGTGGAATTCAGTCTTCAATTATATCAGCAATTGCCATCCACTTTAAACTAATTCACATGAGCAATTAAAAAATGTATCCGTTGTAACTAGTTCATCGCCTGAGTCAAGATGTCTTGCTTACAAAACAAACTGTCATGCAAGCAGAGTTTCAGGTTTGAAATAGCTCAGGTGGAGAAATTTATACCACCTGGCTCAAAACTCTCCAAAATAGTACGTGGCCCGGAGACTCTTGTGTAATCTCCAGCTATTTCACGATATCCATTAGCACTTTGAATGAAACTTGAACGAATGGTGGCCTTTACTGAAAAGCACCTTTTGTCGAGCGGTAAAACTCCAGCGGTATTCCCACTATGTGTGTGTTTTTATATTGCATACCCTTGTGGTGGCAATTCTAACTCTGATTTACATCATTGGTGAGGTTTTTCAACATTATGGAAACCATTTCAAGGCAATTTTAGATGAAATTTGGGTTATTCATTTCAATTAACTTTTAATTTCTAATCTGACATTTTTGTAAAATGATTCAGTGGCGAATAGAGATATTCACCCGGCGAATTAAGGTAGATTTGGAGGTGATTTGTATCATGTAACACAATTTTTCCCCCTTAGTTTTGGATCAGTTGTGGCTTTATGGAAATGAGCCCCCATCCCAGGTTTCTTGGAAATGAGCCACCAATTCTGCATCTCTTAGAAATGAACCCAGAAACCCGTTTTTTGGAAATTTGACCAGCACCCAAGATTTCTAGGAAATGAGCAGTTTTCTTGGAAATGAGCCACCAATTCTTCGTCTCTTAGAAATGAACCCAGAAACCAGGTTTTTGGAAATGGTACCTCCACCCCAGCTTTCTCGGAAATAAGCCCCCATCCTGGCAGGTTTCTTGGAAATGAGCTACTCATTGGATTTCTTGGAATGAGCCACCAAAACTATTTTCCTTGGAGTGAGTCCCCAACCAAGGTTTCTTTGAAATGAACAACCAAAGTTGAATTTCTTTTGCATGAGCCACCTTGCCGACTTTTTCTTGGAAATGACTGCCTAAACTTAGGTTTCTTGGAAATGATTCCTAGCCCAGGCTTCTTGTAAATGTGCCCCCATCTCAGCTTTCTTAGAAATGAACCCCAATCCCAAGGTTTTTTTTAAATGAGCCACCTACGTTAACCACAAACTATAGGTATTGGCAATAACAAAGACCAACAGTGGTGGAAGCAAAAAATTATTGTGGATTTGTGGGGGCCCAGTTCGGAAATTGTAACAAGTCGTTATAAAATCTGACATTCCTATTCAGTACTCAAGAGTTGCAGTTGTTAGCCAGAAATTACTTTGGGGGCCAGGGCCCCCTAACCAAATTATTGGGGGTGGGGGGGGGGGGGCAATGGCTCCATATAACGATACGCAAAGGGTGCAGTAAAATATATCGTTTTAGTATATACCAGCTCGGCTACGCGCGATTTGATTGGTTTGATAAGACACCCAAACAAAATGGCGGACGGATGGAGTCGCTTCGCCTCCGTTTGGGATCACGATACTGAAAAAGTTTGCTGTGAAAGCACTGGAAGTTTAAAACAGCCTAAAGAATTCCACTTACGACATTTTGTAGTTGACAAACTGTCAAAACACGTTTTTTAGGCTGCTCAAGCGTGAGTCTTGCCACGCTAAGTGATTCAAGTAGTAAGAGTGTTTCTATTTCTTAAAATCTTTCGTCAGTTTTCTTGAAAGGAAGTTTGTCGCCTCGCTAGTTTATACTAAAACACTTATTCTATTTCAAATTCGTTGGATAGTGGCTTTTAAAATGATTATTTACCTCGCGTCTTCGGTGCTCAGTAGACTATCCACCTCAATTGAAATAAAATAAATGTTAAATATCGGGAATATCATACAAAATAGCATAGCGCCGCCATTTTTTTTCCTTATCCATTTCCTTGCGCCGGAAATAGAACGCAGTGCCAGTGCTCCTCATGTCAGTTACGCAAAAAGAAAATCAAAAGAGCAAATAATAGAACCCTTTTTTATGGGTTTACCGCCATAATAAACCACGCAGGATGTTCGGAGAACACGTGAAAAGCTGCAAAAAGTTTGTTTTTTCGCTTTTAGTGCGAGCGAAACTCCTTTTTGATTCGATCGAAATCTCAATACTCCCAAAGTTTGTCAACTCGACCAAAAACAGCCAATCAAAACGATTGTACAAACCAAATCTCACCCGAATCGCAGCAAACAATCAAACAACGGTACAAAATTTTCTGAACAAATAGAAACAACGGTTAACTGAACAAAGTTTACAATGTCTGAGGGAAGTAAACTTTTTTGTCAAAGGGAAAAAGTCAATGTTCTGGGGTCACCTAGCGTAGATGGTGACATTTTCATTTGACATGAAGGAAACATGTTGATGTGGCTGTGTTCTGCTCCTATGGCCGTATTTATGACTGGAACTTGCAGCTGTTGTAGTCATGGCCTTAGTTCGTTACTTGGTCGACTGACTTGACTGAGGCTACCACGGAAAGGATATTGCTACAATTACGAAGTTGCTAAATGGAAGGCAGGTTTGAACACTCTGTCTTTGCAAATTGCTAGCGCTTCGAAAGGTAGGGTACTGTTTAAACTGGCACTATTTTTTTGTGAAGGCTACGTATTAAATATCTTTGTAACTTTGAATGAAAGTAGACTTTTTCGTCTCGACAATCCTGTAAAAACACTGAATAACAGCCCACTGTGTTGCCTTTTTGTTTTTTTTTTTGTTTGTTTGTGATGCTATTGCCAGGTAGTTATTTTCTATGAATCACAGTATAGTCAGCTTGTCCTTTCGTGAGTCATAGACAACTCTAGGGTTTAAACTATTTTTAGTATTTCATGTTAGTATTTTTATTTTTAGGAGAATGTTACGACTAACTACAAAAAGTATTCTATTAGATTCATCCTTGAAGGCAGAGCTAGCTTGCAGCTTGGTTTGGCCAGATTTTGGTCACCAGCTAATTGAACAACCAATAGATATTAGAACCGCTTTAAAAATATTAATAATGCATGGTGGTTGAAATAACACAGTAAATCTGAACAAAAGCAATAGAAGATTTTATGAAAAGAGATTAAATTTAAGTCAAGATTTTTGAAACTTTGTTTTAGAAACTCTTTGTTTAACCATCTGTTTCCTTTAAGCTTCAATCTGGTTATTCATTTTAACATTGTTCTTTTCCTCTCTTTCAAACAATTTAATTCCATTAAATAGCACTACAGACTAGACTGTAAACTTGTTATTTTTTTCATTCATTTAGGCCCTGTTTATTAAGGAAAGTTGTCCCCGAAAGCTGGATATCTAACCTAGCCAAGTAACTTGGGAGGAAAGCAACTTTTCATGCAGGTATCCCACTTGTTAGAAGGTGCAAGGTATATTGACTCAGTTAGCTGAGGTAAAATGTCTCTTCCACCTTGTACACCTTTCTCCAGATTATGCAATTTAAAATTTGCCCTTCTTCCTGGGACAACTTGAGCCTTGCTGCTATTTTATTAAATGTAGTTTTCATGCTTTAAAAATTACTTCCCTCAATCAATGCACCCCATAGGCCTTAGGCCACATATTTTCCAGTAATAACACTCGGTAAAGTTGAAGGGTCTAGTGCAAAAACGACTTAAGTGACTTTGTATGAAATGATACATTCTCCAAATGGTTGTGAAGAGATAATGGGAATAATGTAGGGAGAAGTTACAACTTCATCAAAAGTCACTTAAGCCATTTTTGCACTAGATCTAGACCCTTCAGCTGTCCAGGGTTCAAAACCTCAACAAAATGCAGATAAAGTTGTCACCGAGTGAGAAGGAAGAACCCATTATAGGTCAAAACTATACATATAAATATGGCTTTCAGATGGTGAGTTCCAACTGTCTGACCATAGCTATTTTTTTAAGTTGCTAACAAGTTATCACCAATCGGCTCGTCAGTGCTACATGTGGGAGTGGCAGTCCCAGGGCCCCGCGAAACACTGTCGAGTAGTTCTTTAAGCTCGATGTCTTCTTGTACAGAATAATATGGGGATCCGATAGGGTACTGTCTGCTCATTTGTTGTGTGGCTAGAAAGAACCATTCAAAGGAATAATGTAAGTGAAGTAGTTCATGATCAAGAGGGTTTGTTTTTAATAATAATTATGACTTAATTTCACGCAATAGAAAACCCATTAACTTGTAGTTGATTAGACAATACTTTTCATTATTTAGTATGAAGTTGTGATGGCTTCAAAAATTATAAAGCAATAAAAGACTTGATTAAGTTATGATGACATATTCAAATTTAAACTGAGTACAGAACCATAATTATGTGTATACCCATATGCTACAAACTAATGCCTCTTTTTATGAAAATGGTCTTCTTAATAATCATATAGAGATTATGTGGAGATTGGAGATTACATGCATACCTATATGAATTTGCCATATTTATTTTTATGCTCACAATTTAATATTTAAAAATGAGTTAAACACACATTAAAGATTTAGAAATTTCTTAATTTTATCCACATATTTATTTTAGTGTTTACATTTATTTAAAAGGTAGCCTAAAAATTATTAGCCTCGCAATTTCTTTTTGGACTGCCTTTTCCTCTGATATAACAACTTTATATTTAATGTAAATTAATGATCACAACTGACAGTAAACAATGCTAGCCTAGTTTCTTTGTGCACATTTTTTAGTCAATTTGTTTCAATTTCCAAAATTTGTTAACTTATAGTTGTTGTCAACTCTATTTAAAGCGATAACTAACACAAAATTAAATAAGCTTATTTGAGCTGAAAATATGAAATAATTTTGATTTGTCCACCCGTAACTAGTACTCTGAAAGATAAAATACGAATTTCTCCTAAACTACTCAACATAAAAAACAATTGGTTCAAAAGTTATGAGAATTTACAGACTCATCATAGTGCATGTACTCCTAGTGGCAGAAGGGTTAAGGAAATGGCGATTGGTATGCAAGATGTGACAGAAAAGTTTATTATAATAATTAATTTATTAATTATGAAAACACAGTTAATCATGATCAAAACCAAACATGATTCAAAATAGTTCAACATAATGGTTATCTATTCTAAAAGCCTCAAGAAAAACTAATATTATGTAACTAACAAATTTATATAATAATGAAAAAAACAAGCCATGACAAAGGCTGATGTTCATGTCAACTTTAAGTTGAATTCCTTGTATAATTAATATAAGAGAAACTGAGAAAGGGTGCGTTACACCATGTACTGATGAATTTACTCTTACCCGCAAACTGCAAGTGAGATCCCTGATAGAAACTATAAAAAAATGCCAAAAACTGCAAACACAGATTCTATCTCTAATGTTTGGATTTTATAATAACTTATATTTCTCTTTTTCAGGGATATCGATGCCAGAGCATTATTTGAAGTTGGGGGAGGGAGGGCAAGAAGAAGAATGAAGTGTTTTACATTACTTCCCTTTCCCTTCACTCACAACAAATCATACAGTAAAACTTGTTATATTTTATAGAAATATGTAAACAAATTAATGAACCCCTGCCCAGAGTTCCGGTTAGTTTTGTTGTATTAGGGATTCAACTCAACTTGATCATGTGATCAACTGCATGTAGCACACATCTCCCCAAAGCCTGTTTCAATCTATTATAATCTTGCAACATCCAATATTTTGTACTCCAAAAGAAGTGAATCAAGTTATTTGAAATGTTTTTTTGTTTATCCCAAACCCAGAAGTTTTAGATAACCCCAGGGGTACTCCCTTACATGGAATATATAGGTATGTGCAGTCCCAAAAGGTAGGATTTTCAGCTGCTTTGGTCATAAATAGGGTATCTGATTTGACCATTTTGCCACCATTTTGGTCCTAAATAGGGTTCTGGTTTTTGCACTCTGGTCTTGATTTCGTTTTTTTGAAGAAGCCACTTTAAATTAAATCTTCATGATGCAGGGGATAACATAACATAGCTAACCACAGAAACTTTATTTTCAGTTTTATTTTACTATTTTCAATATGAATTTCTAGACAAAATATTGTACACCTTCGGTCAAAGTTTCTTACAACCCAAAATATACTGCAGTTAAAAAGCTGAAAAATATCTTAAAAAGCCGGATTTCTAGAAAGGTTTAATCTTATTGTCGACTGTATAAAACATTAGCTGCTACAATATATATATTCTTACAGTAAGAAATTAATAATATGAAACTGCTCCATATGCATCATTAACTTAATTGTTGGTTACAGCGTGGACTGTATCCAAGAGCACAGACAAAGGCCTGTGTGTAATTAGGGTACCCTGCCAGGGTTTGGGAG
>JAOBAT010089494.1:0-17800 GCA_026413305.1 Hydrozoanthus tunicans
TTCAGCCAACTGCTCAGTCTAACCTCTGGTTATTACAGTCGGCTGAGTGCCTACTTTTCTGTTTAAGATTAATATACGTGTAAATGTATATATGGATGATGTAAAGGTACGAAAAGAAAATTGAATTGAATTGAATTGAACTACAACCTTAAACACGAGGTTCCAGTATAAAAGGGTTAGGCCCGCCCCTTTTTCGACCCTTTTCATGAAATTTGAATAAATCTTGAAATGTAATGGCGGCCATTGATAATAGAAACAACCCACCTTCAACAGTTTACACCATAATCGTGAAACAGTTTCATTTTTTAATAGTAAATAAAGTCATTGGCATAATACCGTTCTACTGTTAGGCGTACATCGTGAAAGGCTGCTGACAAGAATTAAGATATACGAAATTTAATGCCAGAGCAATTCGAAATTCGCGCATGCTTCGCAAGACCAAATTAGACAAACAACGTCGATCCAGGCCTGCATTTTTTTGGTGAAACTTCGCTTCAGGAGCTAAATTTAATATTTGTAACACTAATAGAACTAAAATCAGCCGAATACCGTCATGACAAGGCTCAGAAGCAAGAATGAGCTATACACAGCTGTAGATTGTTTGCTTTAATTTGAAATTGCAAAATGTAAGTGCAAATAAAATGCGAATCAAAAAGCGCGCCACAGCTGGCTCGTGTATAACAACAAAACAGTATTGGAGTGTGACGATGCTGGTGCTTGATGAACAGCCTGCATTTGATATTTATTACAGCAGTAAAGTCTTTGACTTTACAATAGTTACATCAAGTTTGGGTATAAATAATCCCTTGTACAAAGATATACATGTACAATCGCGGATAATCATCACGTATCATACAAAACCATCAATTTCGTAACAAATTCTTAATCTGCTGTATAATATTTAATCGATTTTCACAAAAAGAGTTTGAATGCCATAATAAAATATAACATTAACTATGGATGTCAGCAAAACATAAAGAAAAAATCAAAGTACACTGCCCGCTACTAAAAACCACTGCGATAAAAACCCATCGGGACAAAAAAGCCCAATGGAAAAGTAGTCTTCAACCGAATGCACAACCTCATACCCAGGCTCTTCCCTCTCCTCTCTCGGGAGAGGGAAGAGCCTGGGTACGAGGTTGCAGAATGCACTGTGTACAAACAACGAGGTTTAGAGTTAGTTCTGGCTGAAGAGCAGCCTGTAATCAGTACTTATAAAAAGATACAGTCTTTGACAATGTATCTAATTGTTACACCAAGTTTGGTTGTATTCTCTTGTATAAATATTTACATGCGGAATCGTAACAAGCCATCAATGTCATACAAATTCATCGATATCGTAGCAAATCATCAATCTGCTGTATAGTCTAACCTCGATTTTCAAAAGAGATTGAGCACCATGATAAATATAAAACTAGTATTTATAGTGTCAACAAAACATAAAGAAAAATTGTAAGTACACCGCCCGCTACTAAAAACCACTGGGAAAAAAAACCAAAAAAAATATACACTCGAAAACTACTAAACTAAACTACTAAAACTAACTTTATTTATCGCCGTTACGCTGGGAGTGGTTGCCCATTCTCCCAAGCCAGTGGCTTATGTTTAATCGCTCGACGGCACAGATCTCGGCGTGAAAGTCGATTTTGTGGAGAGAGGAAAACCGGAGAACCCGGAGAAAAACCCAGAAGAGAACGACAATTCTTAGCCCACATGCAAACCCAGGATTCGATCCCGGGTCCACAGAGGTGGGAGGAGCGAGCGCTAACCACTCGGCCATCCTGACTCCCCAAAATAATCTTCGACCGTATGCAGTGTACTAACGATTCTCCTATAGTTATAGATTGATTAATCAAACCTCCGAAAAGAGGTACAGACAAAACATCTTGTGTTCTAAAATTGATCACAAGTAAGGTGTAGCTGTCATCAAGCGAGAGATGCAAGCAAGCAAGTGTAGAAATGAAACGCTATTTATGTCATGGACGAACAATAAGTGTGAAATCTTGACATGAAATTTGTTGTGTAAAACAATAGAGGATGCTACGAAACGAAATTAAAACGCTTTCCAACTCCACGGTGTTACGTTGGAAAGCATAATTTATAGTTGTCAATCAGTTGGGCGCCTCAAGAACTTGGAGATCTGCATTGTCAGCAATCACGACGCTAGTCTGTCCAGTTCATAGTCATTCCTAGCTCTGTAATAACAAATTTTGCGACGGAAATTTCATTAACTCTAAATATAATGCTTCTGAGTGTTTAGTTTTTTCTTTGCTGTAGCTGGTCAAATATCGCTTAACTAAATGCCACTCATCTTTTGAAATTCGCAAAAGATGATACGCAAAAAGATTGGCTAACCTCATTTGAATAATTTCACTTTATTATTTAAGGGTATAATCTGGCCGTAATTTTTGAAAGCAAGCAAAATCTTTGTTTAATAATACCAAATTTTGAAAACAGTTTTGCTTTTACAAAAACTGTTTTAAGGTATTGGCACTAATGTATTGTTAAAGTGTTGGTAAGCGAGAACGCTTTATAAAGCGAATATGTGTTTTAAACCGCATTGCCAGTATCCTTAAAGGTCGATTTAGACACAAAAAATTGCGTGCAATTCTCTCGTAAAAATTGCGGACACCCGGCAAACTGCGCTAATAACTATTATAGTAATTTTTTGCAACAAAAAGAAACTGTAGACAACACTGACCAGTGTAAAATCTATATAGGTAATGGAACGGTTGAAGCGAAGAACAGATCAGGGTTTTATAATTATAGCTAAGACTTGAAGACCAGGAAAGCTACTGAAGATATCTTCGCATGGTCACATTAACCAGCTTGAGGTTGGTGAAAATTATAACAAAAATACACCACAGACCTCACAACTCATAATTTTGTTGCAAAAACCTCAAAACTGCATACAACTTTAAAAATGTTTCGAAATTCTGTAAGTTTGTTAATGTGTTACTACTGTTGTAAAGCTAAGTACGAGTTAAATTTAAGTGTTGTTTGATTGTGTGTTAATTGCCAGCCACGAGAGAGTCTGGTTTTTGAGAGAACGATTTTCTAAAACGAGAAGCTTGTAACATAATTGGTCAAAATTTTTCTTAGAATTTGCAGTTGGTCTTAGCTTGCACCTTTCCTGTTTGGATAACAATATAATTAATATCAATTGTGTTTGAAAAATATTTTTAGCTTCCACAGGTTTTAAAAACCGATAACATAAACGCTAAATAATATTTGCTTATTGGTTTCAAAATCTTGATTTGGTTGGTTCATAATCGTGATTTGTAGCTGCCGTATTTCGAGTTTCGAAGCTTTTAGCGAAGGGGGACCAAATCCGCTGTGACACCGGCCTTTACGCAGAATCTTGAAACAACTGAGGAGAAGGTGCTGCCTTTGCTCTAACATCTGCAAACGGTTGGACCTTCGCGTCTTCTCGGATAAGGACGTTAAACCGTAGGTCCCGAGTGGCAGACCTCGCAGTGGACCTCGAGTCCTATTGCTTGTTCTCCCGTGGCTCCTTGAGTCGAATGTTATAAAACAAAACAAAGTTCAGTTTTGCAATCGATCATTTAGTTTACCCCCAGTGGATCGAAAGCATATGAAGGCGCCTCTGGTAGCTACTTCAAAGCGGTCCACGTATTCTAATCTGTCAAATCACCATAGCATTCAAGCTATTGCAAACCAGCGCATGTCTAAGGGTGATTACAAATCATTTCAATTCAAAGAAATAAGAGTGCCGGAGGTTCTGAAAATCCTGAAAGACACAAATCCCAGAAAAGCCTCTGGATGGGATAACATTCCACCCATTGTTTTTAAAATAGGCTCTTCAGAGCTTGCTACACCGTTATGCGATCTTTATAACCGATGTATCGCTAGCTGTTATTGGCCAAGGAATTGGAAGAGAGACAAGTGGGTTCCTGTTTATAAAAAGGACGATCGTTTCAACATGGTAAATTACCGTCCCGTAAGTATACAGATCACGGTAAATAAAATTTTTGAAAAGCTTCTCGCAAATCAGATCACAGCAGAATTTAATGAACGTTTAAGTGAAAGCCTGACAGCATACAGGAAGAGACACAGTTGCGAAACGGCACTACTAGCATTGACAGAAAACTGGAAAAGTGCTCTGGATAATGGAAAGAGCGTTGGCCTGTTAAGTACTGACATGAGTAAAGCGTTTGATTGTCTTAATCATTCTCTGTTACTTGCTAAACTGGAGGCATATGGCTTTAACAACGAGAGCATCAAACTAATGAAATCATATTTCATGGATCGTTACAATAGACTAAGAATTGGTGGAATCACAAGCTCCTGGAAAAAGGTCGAGAAAGGATGTCCTCAAGGGTCCTCATTTGGCCCACTACTGTGGAATTTATTCCAAAATGATTTGACATTTAGTATCCCTTCGAAAATTGGAATGTATGTTGACGACCATCAGTTTTATGAAACCAATAAGGATATTAACACTATACAAACAAAACTACAGGATACTGCTCAAAGAGCTACAACTTGGTACGATTCAAATTTTCTCAAAGGGAATTATGATAAATATGGAACAATGGTAATGAAAGGAGGCAGACTGAACGATAAACAATATAATGGGGCTGGGGTACCCTAGGACTATTTTTTCTACTGTCTGATTTCGACGTATGTTGAGAATCAATGTTCGTTGTGTCTTCCAAACTAAGTATTTCAATAGGTTCCTCGATTACATTAAGGAATCCAAGTGTAGAGCGATGGTAAACCATAATAGGGTCTGGATTGCAATTGATAAGTTGTACGGGGATCCCCTAAAGCTTATGTAATATTTAGTTTGACTTACGACTTAAACTTGTAAGTGAGCCAATTCCTTAGTAAACAGAACCTTTTTCTATTCATTGGTAAAGTAAATGTTTTCCAAAAACATGCTTATGGTTTTTCTAAAAATATCGACAAAGTAAACTAATGATAGCTTTTAGAAGTTTCTCATAATGAGTATTCTTTTAGTATGCTTATTTCTGTTTGAACAAGTTTAAGCAAACTTACATATTTTATGAAAACAGGAAGAAGAGTTCTAATAATAACTTCGCGATCTTTAGCAAATTCTTTACGCAGAAAAGCAAAATTAAAGAGCCAAAAATCTATATCGTAATAATATCATCATAAAGCGATATCCTTAAAAGGGCTAAATTAACAACCTTATATAATAGAAGAATGCATGATATAGCTGTGTTAATGTATAAAGTTAAAAACGATCTGTGCCCTAACAATATTAACAACTTGTTTGCCGTTAATAACAATCGATACAATTTAAGAAAGAGTGATTTCGTAATTCCTAGAGTAAGTACAACACGCTATGGTAAGCACTCTCTTAGGTACTTAGATCCAGTTATCTGGTCTAAGTTAGATAGAAAAACAAGAACACTAAGAACGCTACAAGATTCTAAAAGGGCTTTGCACAAATTAGATATACAAAGTTTAATTTCTTCGGACAATTGCAAGAACTGTATTTTATGTAAATCTTAAATTTTACTTTATATTATCAGTATTGTATTTTTAATCTTTTAGGTGATTATTTTAATTGTAGTATATATATATAGGGTCTACTATACGGGGCAGGGGTGTATATACATTAGATTAGTTTAGTTTTAGGTGTCCTTACTTAGTGGGAAACTGCTATTCATTTGACACATAAATAAAGTTTATTATTATTATTTATTATTGTTATTAAAAACATCTATTGTAAGGAGGCATTTTTGTGGGCTTTTGTTGTTTATATGTTTCCAATACCTCAAAAAACAGTATATTTTTGTCTTTGTTTTTTATACTTTTGTACACATGCAACACTCAGATTTTTCCTATATTTGCTCTTCAGAGAGTCCTGCTGAAATTTGACTGATTGACGCTTTTGTACCCCATTTCCGAGGGGAGACTGGAACGAGTTAAACAAAAAGCCCCTTATATTATTAAGAAAATTATATTTTTGCGTTATTTTTTCTGATATGTCTTCGGGAGCTCAAGATTCACTAAAATATGAGAAAAATGTGTAAACATTTTAAAATTTGTAATATGCGCAGTAAAGATGCGCAATGCTAAACTGGGGAACTACCTAAACAACAAAGGATGCGCAGTAAAGATGTGCAGTAAGATTGTGCAGTAATGAGGCAGAGTAAAGATGCAGATAAAGGACGTGCTGTAAGACCGTATAAAATAATGTGCAATAAAGATGTGCGTGAGGATGTGTAGTAAGGATGTGTTGTAAGGATGATGATAATAACAACAACAATAATAATAGCAACTTTAATAAGCTTTTTAAAGTTAATTATAGGGTTTTAAAAAATAGCCATAGACTATATACATACGAACATATTAAAATTATAAAAAAAATACTGAAAACGACTATAAACTACAACCGCAATAATAGGATTTTGAAAAAAGTATGAAATATAATGGTAGGGGTTATTTCTAAAAACGCCCGATTTCATTTCATTTACCAAGTTCTATTTAAGTAAAGAGTTCCGCAGTCGGATGCCACGGTACGTGAAAGTTCTCTGGCCGGTTTTATTAATTCTTATTTATTTTGGCCGCATCAGCTGACGCTACTTTGAAGAATTTTCTTTCTTTTTCTGAAAAGTATAGAAACTGAGTTCGCTCAGTCGGAATAATGGTTTAATAGTGTATTAAAGATTCTCTCTCTCTAGAGATTCTCTCTTACATAACTGTTTAATCGCCTTTAAAAGATTGCTCACTGTATCTGCGTTTCAAAAAGTGAGGATAATTTATGTTTTTTCCTTTAAAGTTGGGACGAACATTGAAATTAATATATGTTTTTGAAAGTTAAACATGCTGTTCCGATATTATGACTAAATATCATCATGAGCAAACAGCAATAACACTTATTCATCTTTCCGATCTTTGTAGTTATGCCGGTCGAAGTAAAAACTGTTATTAATTGAAAAGATAAGTGGTTATGTTTGATTCATTTCGCACCCTTTACGTTTTATGACGTTATAACTTCTGAAAACAACAATGTACCCAGTAACCAATTTCCAACACTGCAGCTTTGTTCGTGCAGCGCATACAAGCAGCAACTGTACATGTTAAGACACAGCTACCGTGCTTGCTTGCACAGGCTAAAGTTTGCACCGAGGTGCGATTGGTAGAAATCCAGAGCAGTTAGTTCTTCAACCTTGTTACCAGGATCTCTCTCGAGGTTGTTAGTTCTTCCCGAACCCATCGCGGTTCGCATTAGCCAATGCAAACACGGTAGTTGTGTAAAATAATAATTTCCAGCCATGTTTGCATATGCTAATGCAAATACACTTGTTAGCCAATTAGAGCGCGCGTATTACTTTAGCCATTTTATAACAGAAATGAATTTAAGAGCGGATGAGAAAAAATTTAGGTTCAAAAGGGGTCAGGCAATAATCAAAACGCCTGAAACAAATTACAACCGTGGCATTAGGACAAGGTACTCATACCATTATATACACGTGGTTCTCTTTCGCCGCATCTTGTTAACAACATTAACTTGACTGATTCTGAACTAGTTCACTGATAGATTTCCAGAAAGCGCTTATTGATCAGTGCGTGCACGCTGTGTTAATATTGATCATATAAACTAGTTATGAGAAAACTGTGAATGAGTTTTGTGTATACAATATGCGATTAATTAAAGTAGCAGCTTTATCAGTTCTAATCTAAAACAAAATGTTGGAGAACTGTACTGTGATATTTTCCCAAGCATGGAACCCTTTTATTCCACTCTGTTAATCATTTTCGTAAGGTAACATCCAGTACTAAAGCCGAACTGGTTCCGAGAGGCTAGAAACTAAATCAGTTTTTGCCGTCAAAACCACAGTTGTTTGTCTAACAATATAGAAAGTTATTTGTCCTACTGCAATATAGATAATAATATAATTAAAAGAAATGTCTAGAAGGTTTTTAGAGAAAAGGTTAGCTGAACCAATTAACATGAAAACAGTTAGGGAAAGCGGCGCAACTCATATTCCCCACAAAAATAACAACTGCAAACTAAGTGTTAAATTTGATGTTATTGCAAATGATTGCTTAATAACCAGATTTATATGAGACCATAACGAACTAATACAACGTGTTAATGAGTTAATAAATTTTACCGATCATGTATTCGACTGCGTACCCACAGGAGTATATCCAATGACCCCATGATACCGCGAAGCCAAGAATATACGCCGAGTTAAGTAAGTTTAATGTCTACTAAGTTGAATATTTAGAAAGTTAAGTAAGTATAATGTCTTTTTTTGGGAAATATCTAGATGGGTTTTTAGAGAAAAGGTTAGCTGAAAAAATTAGCATGAAAACAGTTATTGAAAGCAGCACAACTCATATTCCCCAGAAAAAGAACAACTGCAAATTAAGTGAAATTTGATGTTATTGCAAATGATTGCTTGATAACCCAATTTATATGAAGTCATAACGAACTAATATAACATGTTAATGAGTCAATATATCTTACCGATTATATATTGGACTGCACATCCACCACCAGGAGTATATCCATTGACCCCTTGATACGGTGAAGCCAAGAATATCTCATAAGGCTAAGTAAGTACAACGTCTTTTCTTGGGAAAATAGCTCTCAGTCTTTTTTTGATCAAACTGCATGCATTTAGTAAAATTTCAAATCAAATTTGTCATCCAAGCTTGACCGGCGCTTCAATTCGTTTTTACAAAAGCTGTTTAGTGTGTTGGCGAGAAAGTACCTACAATGCGATCAACAAAAAGCGTAACTATCGTTAAATCTTCCCCGTCGCAAATTTGTCGCTGCTGACTTTATGAATGATTTTGGAATAATTTTACGTATAAAACAACTGTCATCTTCGGAGCTGTCGGAGAGCGGTTGGCGTCTTCGACTCGTAATCCTAGCGACGAGCAGACCGCTGTGTTGTGTGTCCTTCTTCTGAAAGACACTTAACTCAGATTTGTTCCAGTCGACTCAGTTGTAAAAACGAGTATCAGTTCTGCTGGTGGCCAACCTGCGATAGATCAGTGTTCTGTCCAAGGGGAGGACATAACTTCGAAAGGGAAGAACGAATTCGTAGGACTAAGAAACAAGGCATTTTTCAAAACCTATATATATAACATCCTGGCCGTGACGGTAGTACTATGCACTTTATTTGCGCCGTTCGACGCAAGATGTTTGAATCTATTTTTCAACAAAAATGTTAATGTTTTTTCTCGTTTTCGTTGACCGTAATTTGTTTGTCTTGTGCCAGTCTCTGAGATGACTTTTGGTTCAAAATTGTCTATAGTAAAGCTTTTTTTCTTTCTGATTTCTGTATTGTTACATTGAATTGAGAGTTATTGAGTTGTATGGCTTTTGTGCTTTTGTACTAAACAAAGTGGAGAGTGAAGGCAGTTGCTAAACACGGAAGAGGGCATTTAACTTTAAAAATGCGTCAATTTTCATCTAAATCAAGTTTTGTTAGTTTTTTCTAAGTACATAGTTTGTTTGTTCAGCTCCTCGAGGCCACTAAGTCTAAGGAAATTGTATAATTATTATGGAATAATTAAATGAGTTCATAAGCAAACAATAAAATATACTAATAATAATTGCGTTGTCTCGAAAACTCGACTCAATCAAAGCCTGGTAAGGCAGAAGGACGTATATCGCTGCTCAGTATATGTAAGTACCATTGCTTTTCACTCTACACAAAAGTTTCTGCTCGTGCTTTGCGCCCGTTAGCTATGCCACAACTACAAAAAAGATGGTTTCAACACACCCAGGCTGTAACTATCCAAATCCTTGGCTTTCACTTTACAAAATACAGCAGCAAAAATTCCCGCCGACCAAATCAAGGTCACTAGCTAGCTGCCACGGAGTTTTAAACAAATGTGACAAACAAATCGCAGCATAGTAAACCAAGATGAAGTTGTTGCTCATCTGAGAACAGGAGGTAGTGCCGAAAAAGTGTTTAAGAATAATAAATCTGAAATTCCCTTCTTAATAGCTAAGTTTCAAAAAGCAACTCGTCAAATTTTGTTTTTTTAAACTGTTATGTATAGAAAACCACAACAAGCCTTAAGGAAAGTGAAGGTGTTTTGCAAGTTATGTGAGTTCAGTTAAGTTCGGTTTGAGGACTACACGCTGGCTTCTTTATAACAACAACGAGGAGCAACGAGGCTCAGATTATCCAGAATTTTTATATATAACCATAAAAAAGCAACTAAGCTGAGACCGAGCTGATTTTCGGGCTCGATGCTTTTTTTTAACTTTACCGAGCCTCGATTTTAACTTAACGACACAGAATGAACAAAAAATAAAAGTGATTCGCAGTTTTTATTTTAATTTAATCGTTATCATTGCCCCAAATTAAACGCTTATGCTTGCTCTGAAGTCCGAAATTAGTTCCTTACAATTCGTTTTCCAATACATGCATAGGCTTAGTTTTTCTTCGATTTAAGCCACACATAGAAAAAAGAACCGTTGAAGAACAACCTGAGGGTCCCTGGCACTGAAATCACCAAAATAAGAAGAACAAAGAGCCTCGACTAAATTATTGGCTCTTATAAAAAAAAGAGCGTTTACTCTTTTCTCTGCGTTAAATACCAAAAAACTATCACCTGGAGATGATTAGTTTAAACAGCTTAGCACACGAACATGAAGTCCTTAACCACTTTTCTCACGTGGCCTTGCAATGTTATGTTTCAAATGCGAATTTGCCAAAAGATTGAGTCACATACTAACATTAGACTGGCACAAGCGAACCTCTCAAAACCTAGCGTATCGAGCTGTTAGGTTTTGGCAGACACAACGAGCTAGTCGCCTTGTTGCTTAACAAAGTTAAAAGTATATCACATATCTTTAAGTGTGTTGTAAATTTTAGGCATACTTTACTCTAGTCTTATTGTATAGTGTATTTTTATTTTCAAGGTTTTTCATTGCTGTAAATTCTTATTTTTAGTGTACAATTTTAAGTTTTAAAGCTGTGAAACTCAAGTTCATTTCTAAACAAAATCAATCAAGGTACGAAAAAAATTTGTTTAAAGATGAAATGTCTAATTATACCTTTGCTCAACCAAGTCTAAGTATTTCATATCGTTAGTTTTTTTAAAAATTATCTTTAATTTTTGTTCCTGTTTTCTCAAAACTAATCGGCCACGCAAACAACTCGATTAAAAGAATTACCTGTAAAATATACTGTCATAATTCTTGTAAAGTATATTGATTTTGTTTGTTATTCATGTATTCGTCTTTGTTTGATATTTTTAAACATGGGTTCAACTAGAACAGCACCAAAATCAATCGAAAAGATGTTTATTTACATTTTTTTGCCTCATTAGCTTATATTCTTCATTCAAATTCAGCTACAGAAACAGAGTTTCTTAATAAATAATTTATTTGGCAGGAAAAACTTTCTCTGAAAATCTTTCCATGATGTGATTTGGAAATTTTATATGAAAAATGTAAGGTTCGCTCGTTATCGTTCAGCTGTTTTGCATTTTCTTGATTAGTGATTTCTACTTTGAGTTCGTTCATTCAATACTTTAGATAAGTATTCTCAATTCTTAAAGTCAGTTGATGTTTATCTACGTTCTTTCTCCGACTAAAGTTGTATGCTAAAGAAGCAGAATGTAAACTAAAATGCTGTCCGAGTTTATTTGTAAAGTATGGCGCTTTTTGGTAAAAACCAAATAGGATATTATCACGAATACTGTAGTTTGATTATCTCGTCTGTCAAGGTCATTGTTGCCCTGCTCAAGTTTGGTAAGTCGGTCGTCGGTCGCTTTCTCTCCTCTTTTCAGGATATCTACTTCGTCTTGAGTAAACTCCAAACTTTTCTCAATCAATCTCAAGAACCTTTTCTTTTAATTCTCTATCTCTGTTTCAGCTCATGTCTAAGGAAGTCCATGTCCGAGTCTCTCTGACATTTCCTTTCTTAAGTTCTCTACGGAATCTCTCAGCATTGCCAAGCTGTCCGCCATTTTTTGCTGGCTATAGTCCGCGTCTTCTTCGTTCCAGCCTGATTTTAAAATTTTTGTTTGTTGCCCTGTACTAGAACTGCTACTGCCGCGAGATCTTTTCTTTTTCTTATGCCATTCGCCGACCATAAGGACGGTTAAAAAAACTCACTAGATGTTCATTTTGTAGAGCGTTATTTTCTTTAATTTTGATATACATAGCGGCTTTTCATAATCACGTGACTCAGAAACACCTCTTAAGATATTTTAATAATAATAACAATAATAATAATAATAATAATAATAATAATAATTATTATTATTATTATTATTATGGTTTATTAACATTCCACCCGTTGGCTCTTCTATGTTAATTACACAATCTAATTTAGAGAGTAGTGTACATAAATATATTTGTAATGATTATAATAATAATACTGACAGATAAAAAAACTATGCTATTACAGAAAGGTGTGTTTTGAACAAAGATATCTAAGTTAATAACACTATAAGATGCGTAGGATAAAAGGTGTTAGTTGATTCAAATGTCTGTTTTAGCTAGATTTAAAAATGGCTTTTGCATTTATTTTTAAAGGTATTAAAATCTTTGCACTCTTTGATATCGTTGGGAAGCTTGTTCAATGTCCTGGCTGCAAAGTCTTACAAAGTTCCAGAACTCCTGGGTATTACCAGGTTCAGCGATTCACACGATCGCAAGTTACGCGGGGGTACGCGTACCTCCAAGCGGAGGTATGGCGGCCAGTAGATCGAATGCAATGCCTTAAAAGTCATTTTACACAGACTGAGTTCCTTGCTATAACATACGGCTAGCCGTTCCAGTTTTAATACGTCAGACATCTCTGCGTATTTGCCAATAACAAAACTTGCTGCCGCTAATTGAACTCGCTGCAACCGATTAATAATGTATTTTGACATCTTGATACTGTTACAGTATTTCTTTAAAGAGACTACTGTCAATACCTACCTTTAGCAACTGCTGATTCTGAAAACAGTATTTTCTTAAATGGGATATACAGAAAAAATAACCCTGCTTATTTGCATATTTGGATTTTGGTTGTAAGCTATTTGCGTGGTTTTTTTAGAGAATGTTTATATTAAATGTTCATTGGAAAAGAGATCCAAAACAAACCGTTGGCTCTTTTTACTTTCTAAATCTAGAAAGTAAAAACCAACCTGCTGCCCACAGTCATGGCCGATTCTTACTTCATTTAAAAATATTATGGATTTTTTAAACCTAGAAGCGTAAAAATATACGGCAGCAAAATTGAATTGTGCAAATGAGGTCTAAGTTTGCATGTCTCATCAAAACCAAGCAAAAAATAGTTGCAGCATTCATTTGCTTAAAACTAGGTGTAGACAGCATTATCTTGAAAGCAATGCCAATGAATAGCAGTAGAGGTGTAAAAACGTCAAATATTTTAAGAAGTGATCCGAGTCAGGTGACCATACAAAGCCTCTATTGTGTCCTCTCTGCCTCTAACATTGCTTCTGTCTCCCTGATTAGACACACTTGGAATACAAAAACTGTCGGGATGTACTCAAAGGTGTTTCTGTTGCTGGCTACCTGTTTCGTCATCCTTGAGGTGTGCAAGGCTAACAAGTGCAGTCGTAAGTAAAAATATCAACGTGTATGTGTTTGTGACTGTGGCTGTGACTATAGAGAGCTTAAGCAGCAGCCGTCGGTGTGCGAATCTCGGCTGAGTGAAAAGGACAACTTCTTGCAAAGTGCGCATGTCATCACGCTTTCTTGGTGAAGTCAGAGACGCCAGAACGCGTGTTTTGGGGTTTTAGTTATAACGTGGTCATTGAGTGTTTTGACGGTACGCCCGTACGACCGTAAAAGGTGAGTTTCTTGCTTTTTCTTTTAAATGTCAAGAGCGACGTTCCCGATCCAGTCATACCCGGTGTTTCCGCCGTTCGTGTCGTCAAGAACGCCTGGTGCCTAAGCTCTCTTATGACTGTGGCTGAAACTGGGGCTGTTGTTGACACTGTGGATGTGGCTGTGACTATGGCTGTGTTTGTGATTGTGGCTGTGACCGTGTTGTGCCTATGACTGTGTTTGTGGCTGTTACCCTGTTTGTGGATGTCGCTGTGACTATGGCTGTGTTTGTGGCTGTTTTTTTTTCGTTTTTTGTGACATTCTAACTCTAGGAGTCACGGGAGAACAGGCAATAGGGCTCGAGGTCCCCTTCTAGGCCTGTTATCCGGGACCTACGGTTTAACGTCCGGAGACACAATGTACTAACCGTTTGCAGAAAGTTAGAGCGAAGGCAGCACCTTCTCAGTTATTTTAAGACCCTGAGCCGGAACTGAACCCAGGCCTTCCGCATGACAGACTAGCGCATTACCAACTATGCTAACCAGGCGGCTGTTACTGTGGCTGTGACTCTGTTTGTGGCTAAGGCTGTTTTTTTGGTTTTTTGTATTTATCTGGCTCAAGGAGTCGCGGGAGCACAGACAACAGAACTCGAGGTCCTCTTCGAGGCCTGCCATCCGGTACCTATGGTTTAACGTCCTTATCCGAGAAGACGCGAAGGTCAAACCGTTTGTAGATGTTAGAGCAAAAGGAAGCACTTGTCTTCAGGTATCCGGCACCAGGAATTGAACCCGGAGCTCCAGCACGACAGACTGGTGCCTTAACAACTAGGCTAACTAGGCGGCGATGACTGTGACTGTGGCTGTCGCTATACCCATGGCTGTGACTTCGACTGTAATCGAAGCTTTGGCCGTGATATTGGATGTTACAATTGCAATGATTGTAGTTGTGGCTTTGGCTGTTTGGTTGTTGTTGTTGTGACTTCAACTGTAACCGTCGTTGTAACTGTGACTATCAGTTTGACTGTGGTTGTGGTTGTGTCTAAAACCTTGCTTTACATTACAAGTACTGAGGGTACAAAAGCAATTATTTACGTCCTCTCCATAGGATTGGCATCGGATATTGTTGACGTAACTGTAGTCATTCGCGACGTGTACGGCAGAGAGTACGGTACCAAGTGGAACAAAATGCAGTTGAAAGGTCAAAAGGTTGACTCAGAAGTTACCTTCAGAATCAAATCTCCACTGCCAGCAAGGATGGACTTTTCACTTACCACAGTTGCCGTATTAAATTTCTTGGATTTTGAACGTACACTTGGTTGCATAGTACCTGAAGGATGGTAGGCTGATTAACTTATCAATAGTTTTCCGAATCATTTAACTAATGATCAATCTTTCAGACAACCAATTAAAAACCTCTAAAAAAACTAACCACCAATCCATCTATCCAAAGAAGGCTTTCAGTACCAACTACATCGGTAAATTTTCCAAACTAGAACCCATAGTTTTCATGGTATACATTTTGGAGAGTTTTACCTTTCATCTTTAGTAGTGTTCTTTGTAAGATCAGTTCTTTTTTCTCAATACCAATATCTTATTTAGTACTTTTTATGTAAGGAGAATTATGATGTTGATAGTCGATAGACCGATTAGCCCCAACCTAGGTTTTAGATATTAACTCATGCTTTTATGTTTTACGATCCGTAAGCTAACCTGGCTTGGAAATTTGTGGTGAACTTGTTTGCATTGTTTGAGATTTTGACCATTGTTTGCAGGCAAAGCGAATCACTGTAAATGTTTACCTAAATCCTTTCTCGAGCCTAAGTGGCTCAAAGGGCCAGCGCTTTCCCCCGGCTTCTGTAGTGTTAAACGGAAGAGAGTCTTTGACTCCACTGGGACAGGGCACTAGTCTATCACAGGTTAGCCCCCAGCAAAAACTGATCTTCATTTATACAGCTGAGTTGACTGGAACAAAGTCAGGTAAAGTGTCTTGTTCAAGGCCAAAACACAGTGCTCTGACCGGGGCTCGAACTCGCGACTCTTGGGTTACGAGTCGAATGCTCACCGCTCGGCCACTGCGCCGCCGAGTTGTAGATGTTTTTTACTGTCTTAATCATTTTTCAACCATATGTTGAAAATAACTGGGTTTTGAACAACCGGGCCTAATGTACGAGTCTTATACAGAGCAGAATAAGGCCTTTGGAAGGCTTTCCGACGCCCAAGCTAACACAACACGTTAATTTAAAGAAACGTTTTTTCCACAATTAATGAAAGATCTCAAGGTGCTATTTTCATACTACCTCATATGAATTACGACATCCGGTAAACATTCAAACCAATGCTCAAATATGCCTAGAAATTGGGCTGTCTGTGGCCAGATTTGACGTCTTGGATTTTTTGAGTAACTTTTCAATATTTTTGTTCGTTAAGAATTAATGATGTCTATCTTCAGTACAGTAAATGGTAACAGAGCGCCTTCTTTAAGCTACGTACAAGTGATAGAGCCCACACAAAACAATTTTCACGTAAACGTGAACATGTAAAATCGTGTTTCTGTTTCCTCAGTGTTCATAAAGGGGTTGGATGCAGTCAGGCCGAGAGTTTCCTCGGACTAGGAACAAACCTTTGTCCATTGAAAACCAACTATCCATATTATATGCGAATAAGATCGACGTTGCCTACAAAAAACATACCAGGTTTTGTGGTGAGTTAATATACTTGTACTTGGGACCCTTGTGGGAAGAGTGAGGGATCATTTTGGTGAGTAGACATAAGTACTTGCAAGCATTAGGGGAAAGGGGAAGGGTTGGGTTAATTCTCGTAAGTGAGTGCTTGTAGTAGGAAACCTTGAGGGAAGGGTGGGGGATGATTCCCGTAAGTTAGTACTTGTAGTTAGAAACCTTGGGGGAAGGGTGGGGGATAACTGCCGTGATTTTTGATTATATATGTGAGCATAGACCGGACCTAATTACTCTTACTGAACACTGGCTAACTGATCTAGACTCTTCAGTGAGAGCTGAGCTCTGCCCCAATGGTTATAAATTCCTAGACCACACGAGATCTGATCGCCGCGGAGGAGGGACTGGTATCATCTATCATGAGTCGCTGGATGTAAAAAAGATTGACGCTGGTGTTAGTACGCGATATTCGTATGAATTCTCAGAATGGTTAGTTAAATCTGGCAAGTATAGTATTCGGATCGCGGTTATCTACAGACCACCCTACTCTGAGCGCCATCCCGTTACCACGAACGCATTCCTCGCTGAATTCCCAGACTATCTTGAATCATTACTGCTTTGCAAGGAACGACTATTAATAACCGGTGATTTTAATATCCACATCGATGATTGTAGCAACCCAAACACTCAGAAATTCCTCGACCTCTTACACTCGTTTGGTCTCCAACAACACGTTAAGCAACCAACACATCGTGACGGCCACACGCTTGATTTATTTATTACACGCAAGTCGGAAGCACTCGTTGACGATGAACCATCGGTCGACCTATTTATATCTGACCATGCAGCGGTGTTCACCAGATTAAAACTGTCCCGACCAGGTCTCTCTGTAAAAACTACCGCCTATAGGAAAATCAAATCAATAGACCTAAATAGTTTTCATAGTGACATTCAAGCCAGCTCACTGTGTGATAACAATGAGCTTGAAACTGCTGAAGACCTAGATGCGTACGCGCGTGAATACACTACTACCTTAGCAGCGCTGCTTGATCAACACGCGCCTCTGAAAACACGCAAAAGAGTCACAAGACCTGTCGTGCCCTGGTACAATGAAACTATCGATAATGCTAAACGAGAGCGTAAAAAAGCAGAACGCAAATGGAGAAAGACCAAGGCCACAAACGATCTGCTTGACTTCAAGTCAAAGAGAAACCATGCGACGTACTTGATGAATAAGGCTAGACGGGATTTCTATTCTGAGTTTATGGATAAAAACGGTGCTGATCAAAGAAAGTTGTTTAATGCTGCAAAAAAGCTTCTGGGTATGAAGAAGGATGAACTGTTTGCTGAACACCTGGACAAAGCCG
>JAOBAT010089505.1:0-12221 GCA_026413305.1 Hydrozoanthus tunicans
AAAACAGGGAGAGATGTTGCCCTCCTAAAAACATTTTTAGTATCATTGAAAGAGACGAGAGAAATTGAAGCTATTCAACCGGCAGAATGGGATGAATTTATTGCCAAATTTCTCATTCAGGTAAGAAAAAAAGACGGCGAGGAGTACGAGCCATTGTCTTTGCGTTCTTTCGTCTCAAGTTTCAACCGATACTTAAAGAAGTAAGACTATTCTTCTGCAATCATTGAGGGCACAGAGTTTAGAAAGACCAAGGAAGTTCTTGGAGCCAAGCAAAAGATGTTAGCACAAACATCTTGTGAATAAAATCCCGTACGTCGCACTTTCTATGAAGTAAACTGTATACGTATGATAAACGCAAGAGCCTTTACAGAGATACTATTCACAAAACTGGGCTGCCTGTGTAAAAAAAGCCAGCTTTGCAGCTCCTGAGCCTTCTGTATGATGACCCGCGGAACACCGTTACATAGTTGTGATTCGGTCGGAATCGTGTATTCCACCACGTATGCGTTCTGTTGCTTGTTTGCTCCTGATGAAAAAATTCATTAGATTTTCATTATCAAGCTCAACATTCTGACTTTCAAAACAGTAAACGATACGCAAACAGCATTCACTAATTTAATGTTGTTTTAACATAGTTCATCTTTATCTCTGAATTCTTATCTGTTTGATAAAATGATAAGGGCTAAAATATAAGTTTTTAAACTTTAAAACGTTTTCGACTAAAAAGTCATCTTCAGGAGTGATTAAAATTCTGCAGTTAGCATATTTGTATAGCTTTCTGTTATTCCCGTGGGGAACAGTTGTGCGATGAAGCAGTTAACTTGTTTGTTTAAAGAAGGGGTCTTTAGTTTTATGAATAGGCCTTCGACAATTTTCCGCTTCATATAACTGTGTGCCGGAAACAATACTTTCCATGAAAAAGAATGCGATGGAAAGTGCCTCAAGTGTCTTGCTGGTTCTGAATTGTGTGCTGGATCATTGTGTCCTGTGATTCTGTTTGTTTAGCTTGTTGGTAACTGCGAGGTATTCAGTTTTGTTACTTCCTTTCCCGTTTAGTTTGAAGTTGTTTTGAAATTTTGAATTTTGCGACCGCACGGGACGCCCCATATAGTTTTGTAATAAGAGCATATGGGCGCTCGAGTTTGTGGCAATGCGTGTTTTGATGCATTGATTCTGAGTTCGTTTTTGAATTATACATCTTAAGTTAATCTATTATCAAATTTTATACTGTATCCAACAAGATGGTTTACGAAAATATTCAACAATAGCTACTGAACAGTTATGAAGTACTAGATACACTAGTATTTATAAAACTGTAATTTTGTTATCGTCTATTAGAAAAAAATAAAAGGATGAAATCTGAAACTTCGAGCCATCTGGTTAGAAACCCAGGGGGCTCCCTTAAAAAATTAATAGAGCTGCTAGGCGGACCTTTTAGGATCAAAAATAAGACCCCTGCGTACCTATACTAGGGGTTCGAGCTAACACCGTACCTGTTTGAATTAGATTTAGTACTTTACTCAAAATTATACAGATTGAAACAGAGTCAGATGAAAACTATTTTCACCAACTTCAAGATACATCAAAATTGTTTCTCTGAAGTTCAACAAACTTCATGATCAGCTTCACTTTTGTTAGAGACGTCAATATCGGCTTCAAATAATTGGCAGGCATCCGAGTCGTTGAGATAATTTATGCGCACCTTTTAGGGTCATTTTCAAAACTGTCCGCGGAGCCAACTATCCATTTCTGTTTCTATTAAGTTCAATAAACTTGAGCTTCACTTTTATTGAAGATCTCAAAATCAGCCTCAAGTGATTGGCAGATATCCTGGTCGTATCTTTAAGGGTCAGAAATATGTACTTGAGTTAACTGATGCGCACCTTTTAGGGTCTTTTTTCGAAACTGTCCGTTGAGCCTTCCTATCCATTTCTTAAGAAAGTCCCCAATGTTGAACCAGTGTTAATGTTTTTCCAGGCTGCACTCATCTTGCAAATGGTAGCAGAAGACCCGACTAAGCGACCATCGGCTGAGAAAATCTTAGAAATGGAAGGGCTTTGCTGTGACAGTGAGGTAAGCGTTGTTACTAAGTGAGGTCAAGTAAAACGAGCTGGGTAGCACAAGCGTCAGTTCGGTAATTGATGACCTCCATGCCTTGTAGTGTATTGGTGTGTCTCAGAAGTGATTTGTAAGCGGTTAAACTTGTAGGCGTTCTTTTTATGACCGATTGTTGAGTAAAGCATTGTTTTACTTTTTTTTATCGCTATAAATTTTGATATAGTTTAGTTCTTTGGCTGTAGAATAACACAGACAAAAATTATCAAGAATTCCGGCGATATTCTGTAATCAGTACATTCACAAACACTGTTCGATTTGGGTAAAGTCTGCAACGAGCAGAGCTGGGAAATATGTCTCCGGTCCATGGGAACAATAATTACTTCGAATTAGCGGGGACTTCGAACTGTCCGAGATAAAATGGCTGAAAAAGTAGGGCAAAACCAAGGGAAATGAACTTTAATTCAAGTTAGTGGGGATTTCGAATTATCCGAGTTTGAATTAACGGGGTCCAACTGTATTCTTTTTATAAGGTTAGCCTTTTACATTCTAATTTCCGACCTTCTATAACTCCTTAGATTGCTGTTAAAAACGCCATTAAATATAACGCTCTCTCGTAAACTCTCTTATCACATCTATGTTAGGCTACAAAGCAGTTAAATGAGAAAGTTCAAGAACAAGCAAGAGAGATATGCGAGCTCCAGCGAAAGCTGATTGAGAAAGACGAAGATCTGGAGCTACTCACACGGGAAATTGAGGAATTGAAGAACCAGTTAGCTGAGCGAGACGAGTTTGTGAGTGAAATTGTGAAGAACACAAAGCTTTGTAACGCTTGTTCCGAGGAATCGAATTTTGAAATGGACCTCTCGGAAGATGGATAGTAAAGTTTTGCAAGTTTGCTATTACTTAGCGAGCTTGCAGTTCTTGGAATACAGATCTTTGATGATTATGGAACCATTGCCCTCCTTATAGTTTGACTCATGAACATATTCAAGTGGCCCTTACAAACCCTTGAGAGTCATTAAACATGAATGATTCCAAGGCACCAGGGCATTGAAAGTCAAAGCCCTTGAAAATCGTTGAGTGAATATTGTAGAACTCCGTTTTAACTTCATTGTCCGAAAAATATGAAACTATTTGTTAGTTATTTTTATACGAACAAAGGATTTATGCTCGAAATAGTCGGAGCAGAAACTCGTTGATTTTTATACCACGCTTCAACATTGGCAGCCAGTCTGTATCAGTTGGATTACAGCTTGATAGGAGGACCTTGGATTTGCTGGAAAAGATTCTGAGAAACCATAAGAGGTCCTTGGTTTTGCTAGAAAGATTTTGGGAAACCGTTGGAGGTCTTTGGTATTGCTGGAAAAGATTCTTTAAAACCATAGGAGGTCCTTGGTTTTGTTGGAAAAGATTCTTGGAAACCATAGGAGGTCCTTGGTTTTGCTGGAAAAGATTCTTGGAAACGATAGATCCTTAAATTTTCTGGAAAAGATTCTGGGAAACCATGGAGGTCCTTTGATTTGCAGAAAAATATTCTAGGAAATCTTGAACTTGCTGGAAAGGATTCTGGGAAACCGTAGGAGGTCCTTCAGTTTTTAGGGAAAGATTCTGGGAAACCGTTAGGTTTATAACAAGTATAAAAAGAAACCATGTATGAAGTACTGAAATTTTCGTTTTGAAACAATTTCGAGATCGGCAACTAGATGTTAGAATTATGCAGTGCCGATTTTATGGCATCCACGATCTTGAGCGATTAGTGAGATGTAAGTAACGTAAGATACATTTTGAAATCTTTCTCAGAGTGTTTTTTAGAAACCCATTGAATTTGATAAGCAACGAAACATTTGTAACGAAAGTAAATTATTTAAGTTATACATAGGTTTAGGTCAATAAAATGTTTCGTATTGCTTGAAGGATAACAAGTCTTCTTATGAAAATCAAGTTAATTAAACGTAGGTTACTGAAGATGAAAAGCGAAACTCTTCTAACTTGTTAACTTTAAAAGTATAGGTTCTAATTAGGAGAATTTAGTAGCACATCATTTGTGGCTGAAAGAGTTAAACCAGTGGTTAGAATCTAAAGAAGTGACTTCGTTTTACTTCTCTTGAAAAGAGAAACTGGAAGTTATTCAGTCTTTTGACGATTGCGCAAGTCTGACTGTAAAGACTTGGTTAAGGGAAGTCTCGCTGAATAGTGCATTAACGAGTGGTGTTGTGTGTAAGGTGTTTAAAGTGCAGCATAGTCGTTTTGCCTTCAAAGGAGTACGTTTTAAAATTGAAGTATTTTTTAACTTGAAACGAGTGATAAAACTGATGCACAAGAACTATTCTGAGAATAACAACTGGACTTATTAATAACAGGCGGTTTGTACTCAAGATGTGCTTTTTTAACTGCATGGGTGTATTGTTTTAGACTGTAAGGCGAATGAAAACACTCATGCACAGGAACTGTTCTGAAAATAATATCTGGTTATATCATACATGAGAATGCTTGAAATGCTTCAGTCGTAATAAAGAAATTTGGTACATAAACCACAAGTTTTGGATCAGTGTATTCTCGTATCGCTGTTAGTTGCCGTGGATTAGCACGGGCCAGAGCGAAGCAAAACTTTGTTATTAAGTCTTCTATCTTTGTATTCGCTCTGCAACTTTTTACAAATCAAGCGATTGGTGTTAATAAAAATTTGCCCTTTTTAATCCCCCGCCCCGCCCCTTTTACAATTTCGACACCGTCCAATGTATTGCTAAGCGTTCATTTGAATTTCAAAACGGGGCAACACACTAGCATCTTCTTCTTATTATTCAAGATTACCACGCGAAACACTAACGGATTTACTTCTTTCTCTATAAAGAGGTCGTCCTGCTACTCAAGAGGTCTGTCGTTCGATATTTTAATTTTAATTGTCTGAAGATTATGCAGCTCTCATTTTTATCAAGCCCTGCAGTTTGAAATTAAAGAGCGTGCAAACTCGTGTTTTAAGACAACTAGAGTACCTCCAGCAGTACTTCCACCTGGTCCTCATACAATCGATGCATATTAAAACCATCGAGTCTGCACAGCGTAGAGCTGCAAGATTCACGTACAACAACTAATATACGGGAGAAAAGCAGTGTGAAAGAGACGATACAAGACCTTTTAAAATGGAGCTCGTTGGAGAACCAAAGAAAGTTGAACGATTTCGTTTTTTCTTTAAAATCCAATATAACTTAATTGGCATTCTGTTCCCTAAAAGCATTGTACAATATTATAGATTTAAATGTCCGCACCATCCACACAGTTATAGGCAATTACCACCCTCTGTTAGCTCATACAAATATTACTTTTTGTTAGAACAATTCCCGTATGGAATAAGTTACCGTCAATAACCGTTAATTCACAGTCTGAAACGTTTCCAATCTCGTATTGTGAAATAATGCCCGCTGATCATTCGTGCCTAGAATAGTCTAAACTATTATTGGCACTATCAAACTGAAACTGAAATACGAGTGAAAAATACGCATGTATCACCTAACAGTCGCAGCCATCCGTGGGTTGTAGAGGGGAAGCCGGTTTTAGCTGAGCTGGAAATTTATCGACCATGCCGCCTGGTAACTTAGCTAAAGAAAAGAAGCGCTTGTCATAATGAGAACGCTGCACACAGTGAATGGATTTTATTGTATTTTTTAACACAATAGCAAAAAGAACAACGGCTCTCAAACTTTCTCAAGTCTACACAACCAGTAATCTAGAAACCTGTCGAGCTAGGCATGTACTGTACTGGTTGGCCCTAATAATACTTTATTTACCCGGCGGAAAGGCACGCCCTTTTAGGAGGCTACTGTATGATATTAAACATTAATAACTAACAATGCCCTATTAAACATTAATAAAACGATAGAGTTGTTCTTGGGCCGGAATAAATACGCTTTTGGCCCGACACAGACTTGTTTCAGCCCGAGGCCGAAGGTGAGGTTAAAATGAGTTCTGAGAAGGAACTAAAAACATACTTATGCCCAAGAACATAAACTCTGTTACTATTACGATTACTTTGGAGGGCGTTAGAAAACAGTGAACAAGTTTTTAGGTCGTTCTTGTCATTGTTTTGTTTCAGAAGGCTATTTTAGCCCGCCTAATTTTCCATTTTAGGCCGTAAAATGCGCGACAATGCCCTAAAAAGTGGTTATAATAACTAACAATTTATATAAAACAATAACTAATAAAACATTCGCTTTTGAAGTTGAAAATACCAACAACTACATAGAAAAAAGCTTGCCAAATTTCTAGTGTTCTAACATAACTCTCCTTGGCTGTCAAGAGACAACTAAACTAGGCTGGTTCTAATACCTACAACACAAGTAAAAAACTGTTTTTCCTTTAATCCCAGCTGTAAGCTTATTTCTGCTTGCCGCGATTGGTGAAAAGCAGGCAAAGGAAAGCCATAATCCTATAGCCTAGCCCCAAAAGAAACAAGGCCATAATGCAAATGCTGTAGTTATCTAGATCATAGCCGTTCTTGATTGCAAGTGCTTGCACCGTGGGCTCGCTAACCGCTGGGTAGCGAATGGCCTCTTTCTCAAAAAGTGCCTCCAGGTACCAGCGAGCATAGGCGAGGTTGTAGAACACCGGACCGATCACCCGTTTATCCAGCGTGCACAGCGACGGCGAAGACCCTAGCATGAAACGAGATAAATGATTTATAAACCATAAAACTAGGAGTGAGTTCGGTGGGGCTAGCTTTACACACGGCCAATGTACGGACCATTTACAAAAGCATCAAAGGGGAGGAAGGAGGGGAGGTGAGCCCTTCGCCACTCCTGTTAACCCCTCCCCTCCCCCCTAACCTTTGTAGCAGGGTGTTGTCTGGTGATAGAATTCTCTCGTGCTTGTAGTTGTCTGTGGATATTTTACTAAATAAATAAACGCAAAGCAAAACCTGAATATGGCGCAAGTCGTAATCCTGTTCTCACTCTGCCGAAGCACGAGGGGACTCTACAGCAAGACAACTTGTCTCTCCCCAGTCCTACTAACCCCCCTCCCCCCCCCTCCTTCCTTTCCTTTAGTGCTTCCCATGTAGACTAGTAAACATAGCTCCGGTAAAATCCACAAAGCCATGATTCTAAACCAATGACTGTTTCCGTATATCGTTAAAAACGTTCTCAGCCACTCAAGTCAGCATGCAGCAACAGTTAGAAACCAATTTTGAGGCTGCTATGCTGTTTTGATAAAAATATCTTTCACAATGCCCAGGTAAAATATGTTATGGGTGGACTTGACAAGACACCATATTTCCCTTTGCAAGTTTTTACTCCTTCCAGTCCTATGCGTTGCTCAGCCGCATTTTGTCTCATTAATTCTTTGTCGCAACAAAGGACTGGAACTAGTAAAAACTTGCATTAGAAGAAAGGTGTAATGAAAACGCGAAGTTTCATTATTTAACCCTGAGTCCCAATGTTTGCAACATATACAGTTTATGTGCGTAAGACTTTAAACTTGACAACTATACCTGACAGAAGGCCATTGACGAGGACAAATACGACGGAGGCCATTTGCGAGTTCTTCGGGTTAAAGATGATCGAGAAAAGATACCCGGCCCCGGTACAGGTGAACTGCGCTCCCAGCGTGGCCACGTAGTGAAACTTGAAAAAACCTTGGATCAGAATATCCAACCTTCATTATTTATTATATCCAACCTTCACTATCTATTCATTACTGTATAATATGATCAAATACTGTATTATATTATGCAATATGGTATCAGCCACTTTTTGCTGGTGCATTGCTTAAATTTTGCTTCAGTAGCATGCAACTTTATGTGGAGAAAGATCTCGAATAAAACGGATTTCTATTTTAAAACCTGAGAAGGTGAAGAATAAAAATGAGATGTGTAAGTGAAAAAAAAAGTTTTATACATGCACTTATAAAGAAGATATCGGTGTAAAAAAAACGCAAAATGACTGGGTTGTAAAACTGATGACCAGTTCCTACATTTTGAAAAATTTCCGATCAAAACTTATAAAAATAGTATTTAAGTTTTTAGTCTCGTTATTCAGAAGTTGTTCATTTTGGAAAGTCAAACGAGCAAACCTTTAAATCTATGAAGACATATATTTCTATTAAAACCTACATAGCTGTGGAAAAAGCTCCAAAGATATGTTTTGGTGCAAAATAAACTTTTTGGCTTTCGTTGTTACTTTCACATGTACATAGAACACACCGTACCTAATAGTGCAGCTGCTCTGCCCGCGATGCGATCAAACGTAATAATATGTTGGGCCCTTTTGGTTTCTAAGGCTGGACCGTGACATAACATGATGATAACAAGGCCATTGCAGCTATACTCTGCTTGGGGTGTGATATAGCATGGTATTTTGGTTTCTAACCCTGAGACGTTATATAACATGATGACAAACTAAGGCTAAGTTTAAACTACCTCGGGGTGACGTCAGAACGTACAGCAGGCTCAGGTAGATCAGCGGACTGATGACGATGATTGGTATCTGAGCTACGTTCACTGCCATGAAATAACTGAACCGGTTCACACCCGACGCACTCTCCCTACAACAGACAGAACGGGTTCACACCTTAACATCAAATCGTCAAAACTAAACTGATATGGACCAAAACGCGTGCTAATTAATTTTTACAGCAGGAAGATCTCAAGTTAAGTTTAGAACCCAGTACTTTAAACTGTAGATTAGTTTGTTTTTTTATATTAAAGATACTTTTTATATTTTAAGTTGAGACAGCTGGATTCTGAACATGTCTCAGTCATTGTGACTAGGGTTGCAGAAGTGACCGAAAATTTAACTTTATTATCAGCTTTTTTTCTTACATTACTTTACGAGAACGACAAAGGGAAGGCGAGACTGGGACTTTCCAGCATTTGCACAGAACAAAGAAGTCAGAAATAACAGGTTCGACACAAGGATCACCAACAAACCAAGGGGAGAAAAAAAGTCTTACTAATGAGCTGCCCGTGGGCTGCAGGAAGGGAGACAAAGAGCGCCGAGAAGAGAACAAAACACCCACCAAGGAGCTTCGAGCTAAAGCAGCAACACCCTGGACATGACATAAAACAACACAATCTTGTATAGATGTATTAGGCAGCAGCTATACAGAAAGTGTGAAGAGAAACGTAAGAGAATTGATAGCAAAGAAGAAGACGGATCAGACACTTAACAGTATACAGAAGGCGATACTTACTATTGCACTACATATAGTAAGGAGCTTCAAGATTTTATCATAGTGACACCCTTTAAGCTCATGGAACTTTTAAAACATTTTAACTCTCATTCTTTATTTCAAGATCATGATATTTTAATACTGAAGTTTGATAATATCTTAATAAGAACTTTTTCAAGTGGGCCCTAGCACAAAGGCTACGCGTAGCGCCTTACGAGCTAGTTCATTCAGTATTGACATCCTACCGTTTATACTGTTAGATAATAAGAATAATAATAATAACAATAATAGTAAAATTAGTAATATTAATGAAACATACGTATGTATTTACTCATCAAAACAATATACAAATAGCATACAGGTTTACATGTGTATACGTGTAAAAAACCGCGTGCTACCGTCGTACCTCCAGAACGTAGTTCGGTGGTTGCCAAAGCAACGCAAAGACGAGAGCATGGCAGTCAGGCCAATGGCCAGAGAACTTAGAGTTTGTAACATGAAAAACTCCTTGAGCGGTTTCTAGAACACAAATCGATGATGGTAAGTTCCATTCTGGTTAGAAGGGTTTAAAATACGTCTAACATAGCATGAGATCATAAATGTCGGTAAAAGGCTTTGATCTAATTGCAAGCAGATTTGATTTTAAAGTGATGCTTTCTTGGGTCTTATATTCTAGAACACAGTCTTTCTCGAGTGAAAACATAATTATTATACGATGCACCCGATTAGGTCGTACGTCTTTTAGTTTGATGTATCTTAATTTAATTTTCTAGCGTCAAAGTTTCACCAAGGTTGAGTTAGACCGACAAGTCAAAATTTTCTATGTTCAAAGGAATGTTGCCACGATAAAGTTACTCGAGGATCGCTTCTCTTCGTTAAAAATATGATAAGAAGAAAGCAAAAACGCCATTTCGCCAGTTTCCATCGGTCGAAGGAAAATAAATATTAGTTTTTGATAGCTTTTCCTCTGTGAGTCTCGCATCTACTCCATCATCACACTATTTGGAAAGTAGATCATGAATGTCTTTGTTTGGATTGAAAGAAGTAAAACAATCAAAACAAAAACAATAAAAAAATTGAGTTGAAGCGAGTGCTTGTGCGACCTAGTGCGTCTCCTTGCGTTACTCTATCGATTCTAAGCTTCTCGACCAATCAAAGCACGCAGTGCAACAAGCCAATACATACGTAAGAATATTGTAGGAATGGTTCTCGACCAATGCGTGCAATATATACAAATTTGTATGTAAACGATACTCGATTAACTAAAAGTCGCAAAATGTATCAATTCATCTATGTGTGAATACTGTAAGAATGGTTCTCGACCAATCAGGATGCACGTACCAATACTCTACCCAATAAGAAAGCGCGTATCAATGGTCTTTTGAAGAAGCCTAGCTCACCTCTGAGTGCAAAGCTCCCAAGACTCCACCAGCAAGCAGCACAAGCGCTTGGTCAATAAGAAGAGATTTTTTAATGCGAAACTGCAACACGACTTCACGGGATAGGAAGATGTAGAACTGCTTCAAAATACCTGGCATCTTTCTTCGAGTGATTGCTGAAAAATAGTATTTAATTCTATCGAGTATTAATGGAATAAGGACCTATTTATCTCATTTCAAAACGAGATCAGTTGTTTCAAAGTGCAAACGTAGTCATTTTAATCTGCGGTGTGTGTGATGTTCTCTTAGTTTCGTAAAATTTGTGATATACCATATTGTTAAACTGGATGAATCCGCTTTCATTTTCCCTAGACGAGAAACTAACCCACCGAAAGCCCAAGCTCAAGCTGAATTTCACCGAATAACAGACACAGAGCCGAGTGGAACTCCTCGAGTAAAGTGTACTGTCCGACGATGTAACCCAGTGGTCTGGCTACTATGTGAACTGACACACTCTGCCACCATATAACACACGTTTGTCTCATCTCGGAGTTCGAAAAGGTTTGCTCAGCTCTTACCCTGTGGTCCTCCGTTTCTAGGCTGCTGCACACTCACATCTATTTCTTCCATTATAGTCGTACTTCGCTGTTCACCAACAGACTGCGCTTGGTCGCGTGATGTTGGACGCCTGTCCCTCTCGCACTGATATGACTCGTATTCTTCAAACAGCTTGGTTTTGTTCCACACCTCCCCATCTTCCTGTTCCTTACTGTACTGTCCGCCAATCACATCCATGTAAAAGTCGGCTGGGTTGACGTTCTCTGGCTTAGCAAACCCAACGGACTCAAAGTACCTGCTAGCCTCGTGTACACCCCCCTGAAACACAGTTCTTCCCCCTGGCCCCAGGAAGAGCAAGTTGTGGAACATTCCTGTTGGAAGAGAAATCTGCTATTCAACACAATCAACATCTCATATATTGGCCTGCTGGTGAATAACATACATGAGGGTAACAACTTACTGACTATACTAAATTGGTATCTTGGCTGGTAACACTCAATAACACACAAATGACACGGCTCGCTGAATATCTCATATCTTGGCTGGTGAATAACACACATGACAGTAATAACTCACTCAATTTCTCGTATCTTGACTAGTGGAGCAATAATACACGCGACAGTATTAACTCACTGAATATCTCATATCTTGGCTGGTGAATAACACACATGACAGTAAAAACTCACTGAATTTCTCGTATCTTGGCTGGTGGAGTAATAATACACGTGACAGTATTAACTCACTGAATATCTCGTATCTTGGCTGGTGAATAACACACATGACAGTAAAAACTCACTGAATTTCTCGTATCTTGGCTAGTGGAGCAATAATACACGTGACAGTATTAACCCACTGAATATCTCCTATCTTGGCTGGTGAATAACACACATGACAGTAAAAACTCACTGAATTTCTCGTATCTTGGCTAGTGGAGCAATACTACACGTGACAGTATTAACTCACTGAATATCTCGTATCTTGGCTGGTAAATAACACACATGACAGTAAAAACTCACTGAATTTCTCGTATCTTGGCTAGTGGAGCAATAATACACGTGACAGTAT
>JAOBAT010089516.1:0-17799 GCA_026413305.1 Hydrozoanthus tunicans
TTAAAGAGGGGGGCTTATTAGAGAGGGGGTCTTATTAGAGAGAAGGTCTTATTAGAGAGGGGGTCTTATTAGAGGAGGGAGCTTATTAGAGAGGGGTTCTTATTAGAGAGGGGGGCTTATTCAAAGATTACCAATAGCCAAGGACAGAAACACACCATGAAGTCCAGATACCAAACAGACTTTTTAGTTGCTATTAAGTTGCTATTAAAATAGCAGCTAGTGACTCTGAGTTCCTTCAGGCATCATAACCAGTACCATTCCAAAACTGAAACAGATAAATTTGCCGACGAATACAATTTTGACACAATACGCCTTATGTATATTAAACACAAAAAAAGTGCAAGTCTGATATAATCAAGGTTTTCGAAGTGCAGGTTCTCCTGCTTTTCAAAAACAACACTATGAGGAAGTTTTAAGGGTTGAAAATTTTCACACCTTCTTTTCAAACTTTTCAGATTTTTTGTCAAGTATTCCTATCCTTTTTACCCCAAAGTACTCCCTGTGCTTATAAGCTATGATAACTGAGAAGTGAAGAGAGTTTACCTTTGTGAATGAATAAGGTTTAATGGCCCCCTTGCTTCCTACAATAGGCCTGACAATTTTCGCTTTGCCATCTTCAAACAGAACTAGAGTGGGGAGTTGTTTAGTCATAGCCGAGGAATCCACTTTGTGCCTAGTAACAGAACTCAATGTTTTTACCAATACCAACTGAGTATGGTGTTTAGCTAAGTGTTTGTATAATTGAGAGTGATGGAAGCAGTTGATCTTGTCCAAGGCCCCTCTCTCTGATGGGGAAAGAGAGCCCCTGGGAATGAGGTTGGCAACTGACTACAAGCAGAAGTATTATTTCAAACTAGGAATAAGTGTTTTCAAGTTAGCACAACAAACTAACTTTGAAATCGATAAAGATTAATAAACATTTAGACCCCTCATTGACTTCTGGCTCAAAGAAATCTCCTCCTTATAGTTGAATTTGTTAACTAGCGCCAACCTGCTTGCTATCCAGGTAAAAATACCTTGTTATTTTTTGGGGCCGGGTATTTTGGGAACTTTTCCGATGGTCATCACTGCCCATTTAACCCCAGATTACTCGCTCCCCCCTTCCCCTAGAGTTCATGTTGGAAAACTGAATTTCAGTCTTGCTGGAGCTGATATTGGGTTGTATCTGTTTCTGGCCTTAATTAATAATTGAACAATGAAGAATAAAAAACTCACCTCTGTGCAACAATTGGGTATCTGCCAACATCCAACTTGCCAAACTTGAAATACTCATGGTTATATCTTAAATTAGAAAAAAATAAACATCTATAAAACAAACCAAGTCAATTTTCCACTAATATTTGTTTCATTGATAGTTACTTACAATAAAAATAATTTAGAATGATATTATATGTGCTTTGATTAATTGCTAGGTATGTTGCATTTGCCTGTGCAAACATGGCTAGAAATTATTGTTTTACAAAAAAAAAATAAACAAAACACAACTTTTATATAATTTGCACAGGCTAGTGGAAACTTGGTGGTTTTGGAAGAAATATCATGACAAGGCACAATAAGACCATTGATCACAGAATTTGTTGGAAAATCTTTTAGTTATAACTCCTGTCTAAAAGCTACAGTACACTAAGTTTAAAATCCTTCATTGCCAGAGAGCTGGTCTTAAAGCTACTGACAAGTAACTCTTAATTCTTATGTCCTACATCAGTGAACCAAACCAAAACCAAATTTTCACGTTCTCCAAACAATGTAATTGCTGTATGTACTATTGCCTGCTGGCCTTATCAATCAGTTTATTTAGATATAGAACAATAAAGGGTACTTAAGGGTGTATGTGTACATATTAAAGGGCAGACAACAGCACCGTGTTGAAACAAAGCTCTTATTAATCAGTGTTCAGGTTCTTTTAAGTCCCCCATTAGAAGACAGGAGACTAGATTGATGGCTTAACCCCTCTGTTCATGGAAAGTATCAAATGAAGGCAGAACAAAATGTTCACTTCTGCAAGGCAAGATGGCAGATGGCACATGGGCTGAGCAGTTAGAAAGTTTACCTAGGGTAACGAGTTTGAGCCCCAGTAAGACCACTGAGTTGTGTCCTTGAGCATTAAGACACTTTTAATTACCACACTTGTTCAAGTCGACTCAGCTGTACAAATGAGTACCAGCTGCTGCTGGGAGCAAACCTGCAATGGTTTAGTGTCCTGTGCCCAGAGGGAGTCAAAAACTCTCAATCATTTAGCACTACAGAAACCAGAGATAAGCACAGAGCCACTTAGGCTTCAGAAAAAATTTAGTTTGATGCAAGGTAAGGGATGAATCTGGGGCCTCATACTTGGCAGTCAAAATGGGTGGCAGAACCAGGGAGGCCAGGGGGGCACTGCCCTCCCCCCAATAATTTCTGGCTGACAACAGCAACTTTTGAATAGGAATCTTAGATTTTATAACAAACTGTTACAATTTCTGCACTGTACCCAACAATAATTTTTTGCTTCCGCCACCCATGGTCAAGGATCTTACTAACTGAGCAAGGCATTATTTTTATAACCAGTCACATCTTCTTGTGCCAAGAAATAAAAATTCAGTTAAATTTTGGCTGTTGCTTTGGGCAGTTCTATTTTTTATTGTCTACCCTTTATACTTTGATGCTTTTAATGCCTAATAATTGAAGAGCCCAGTGCAAAAACAATGTAAGTTACTTTTGATGAAGTTCTCAATTCTCCCTACATTATCCCTTTTATTTCTCAGAAATCATTGGGAGAATTTAGCACATCTAAAGTCACTTACGTCGTTTTTGCACTAGGCTCAAGTTGGTTCTTACTTTAGTGACAGTTCGGCAAATATTTCAGCAAATCTGACACAAGGAGGACTCCAGGGAGCATAAAATTCTATGACCCATGTAACACTGGGATTATGCATCAGTTCATCCTAAAAACAATCAAAATAAAAACAACTCATAATTTATAAGACAGACTACAACCAAATACAGCTTTATTGCTATATAGACCTACAGGCTGCACCTTGTAACTATGCACCTTTTTCAATATACAAGTTCAACCAAGTGGTCAGTCACCTAGTTTCAAATTTCAAAACCAGCACAACAGGTCACATCCTTTTGATTTGGTGGCCAGTCCATTCTGAAAGTACTGCTCTAGCTAATATTTATTTCCAAATTTTGGTTTGGGACACCATTTGAAGAACTTTTCATTGACAAATCAAGCCATGGATTAGCAGCATGTAGGTTTTCTGGCTTGAAGTACCTCTTCCACCTAGCACCCTTAACCAGTTTTAAAGTGTTTCTTAAACATCACATCATATCTAAGTTTCATCTTACATCTAAAGCTGGTCCACGAAAGAACTTGATCTCATCTGGTCCACTGTATGCAGGCTCAGGAAAGACCACAAATAACACTGTAAAGTAAGACATAACTTAACTGTATTTAAGCCTTTCAGTTTAGCCATGTGTTGTACTTAATGAATAATAATAAGTTCTTCCCATACCCCTCACTCAAAATAAGTTAAATGATCTTTCAAAGGAAGCTTCAAGTAACACAAAAAAAACCCCAAAACTACCAAAAAGTATTAGATTGAAGGAGTTTGAAGGAATTAAAAAGGTTAAGTGGGCTATGAATAATGCTGCAACAATTATTCTGATTTGTTGTCTTACAAATTCATGTGATAAGTTTAAAAAAAATTTGTTCCCCATTAACTACATAAATGGCTTCTGAAAAAGTTCAGGTCATTTTTTGAAAAAATAGGATTTTCACTTTCTTAATGGAAATAATAAAACAGAAAAGGTACTAAACAAATTGAATCAAAATGACTGGGATTCTTATCATAAATCAATCTGTGTCATTGGTGACATTCCTTCTTATTTGGTGGCTCTTAAGTGAGCATTTTGTGTGATTTGAAAGCTTTAAATGGCCAAGATAGTCCTCCTTGTCATTGCTTTCACCAAACATTGGATGCCATTGATCAGGAGTGAGGTTGTCATTGTAAATAATTCCCTCTGCTCTGACTCCTTTTGCTTGAAAATGCATGGTGGGGTGCTACATTTTCTTTCTCTTGTATAAGTCGAGGTGAATTTTTGGTCAATTTTCACGTCTTAAAAACTCAACTTATGCACGAGTATATATGTACAGTAAAGAGAAAACACCAGTGCATGAATATAGTCTTACCTATACAGACAACAACAAAGATGACAGCCAGTCTGACATCTTGCCTTCCAAATAATATCAGGTTTGTTAACTTGACAAACAAAAATATTGATGCAGTAATCTCCTTCCAAGATGCTGAGAGCAAAAATCAAACAGATTATCAAACCTCAAATCAATATTAAGTTCTATACCTGTTGTTTTTATACGGCTGCTATGTCTATCCTCATCTACTTTTAAGCCTGGCTACCAGAAGCAAAACGTTGTAAGCTGAGCACAAGTTTTGGTAGCCTTAATTTATTACTTTCAAAATGCAATCCTACTACAAAATTCTGCATCTGTAGAATAAATGTGTTTGTTTCCAGATATATTTGCACAATAGAGTAGATAAGCTTCATTCTTTCATCACATTTTTTATCATTTTATAAGAACAATAACTCAGGTGTTAAATCAGGTGCAAAGGTAAACATAATTTTGTAGTATTGGAAAAGAGTGTTAAATTTACCAGATAAGTGATCTTTTAAAAAGTAAAGTTGCTCCAAATTGCTCAAACTTTCAAAAAACATGAAATGGTTTGAGGTTTAAGGAGTTTGTCACAAACTATTTTAAGAAGGCAACAAATGACCAAAAGTATGTAGGAATATGGTACCTTACTTACAATATATCTAATTCTTGATCAGTTTCAAAAGCTGATAGTTTTAAGGCTTTGATGTTTTGGTATATGTATCATAGGTTTGGGGAAATGAATATATACCGTAAATAAGTACACCACAATACAAAAAACATACCCTTATTTCTCTTTTTTTTTTCTTCTTTAATCGCTAAGTCTATCATCAATCATTAACTTGATGAAACTCAAAATTTTCCCAAACTTGTTAAAAGAAAAGTATGGGCTATAATTGAGAGAATCTACAAATGCAACTGGAACTGAATGGCATTAAAACCTGTAAATTATATTTACCAACCACAGTCTAATAGTAATTTCTACTACTATGTTCCCTTGCAGTTCAAGTTGTAAAAAAGCAACTAGCATGTAATTTATCAGAGATTAAATTCAGAAGAAAATCTTGTACATACTTGGTTTCCATTTTCGGTTTTTAATTGCAATTACAAACCCCATGAACATGTAAAGCTCCACATCCCTCTAGAAAAAAAACATTTTTGTGATCAGAACGGTCGAATTGTGGTCGTTGATTTGATAGGCCAAACACACTCACCCAGTCCATCTGACATTCATCATCTTCGGGAAAAAGCCATGAACAGAATGGTCGAAAATTTCTGAGAAGTACGTACGACAGGCAAGCAAGACTGTTAAGAATATAGTGCCCGCAAAGAAAATCCTTTATAAACATAGCTAAATGATATACACCTGTTAGAAAAATCCAAAAAGTGATTTTCTGGTTTTTCTAACGCTTTGTACTTCAAATATACATCAGTAATGTGTACCAAGAAATAACCGCTTACCCCAGAAACCGTTGGCTCGAAGTAGCCATGACAACCAGCCTCGGTTCGCGGCAGATGACGTCACGTAGTATCAGCTGTTGTAAACAACTAGCTACAAAGACAATGGCACATGTACAGACGCGGAAAAAGAAGTCTTACCGTTCATCTTAAACTTTACTTATAACTCGTTTAACACTGTTTCTTTAAAACCAACTGATACCAAGAAATTTTGATGCCTGAACAAAGAACAAGTTCAGTTCGACATGGATTTCATGAACACTTTGCCAGCTGAAATCGCGCTGAAGATTTTTGAAACTCTGGATGTGAGAAGCCTTTGTCAAGCGTCACAGGTCTGTCACAACTGGCGAAACTTTATCAACAATTGTGACCTTCTCTGGAGAATAAAATGCGACAAGTTCGACAAGAAAGACGTCGAGAGTGATGTGAAGGAAGGGCTTAGATGGAGGGCGATTTTGATCCGAAATTACGGAATTAATGGCGTTAGACGGAGATGGGAGAAAGGGTCGTTCAGCTCCCCTAAAACGTTCGAGGAACTACCGGGTAACCATCTGTGCCCAATGAGCGCTGAAATTTGGGGAAATATTCTGGAGATCGAAATTAATAGAGACAGGATATCTAATAGAGCATGGTGATTCACCTGTTGTTGATCGACTCGACTTATTCCGAGCCATGAACCATTGTACTTTGATTTCAATCAAGACAACGACGATATTGGTCACGGGCTGTGTTGCTCGTCGAAAAATGCTTCGGATATAGTCCGTTTCATTTAAAATTAACAGGGTTTTTCAGTAGTAAGAAAATTTTAGTTGTAAATAGCATTAATCAATCAGTTTAGAAATTTCTATTTATAGTAAAAAAAGTATAAGATCGTATGATTTTTATAGGAAACAGTTATGAAACGTTTTCAAAACAAGACAATGAACTTTGGCCGTTTGGGGTACTACCAGTGAGTGTTTTCAAAGAAAGGAAGGCGGGAGGTACAATGTTGTTCATCATAGAAAAACCAAATGAACATTTTAACATTTGTCGGTGAGACTAAAAGCAAGCGATAGTCGCATTTAAATGACTTGTTTTGCTTTTTTAAAACTAGTTACATTTATTAATGATCACAGGCTGTTGTTTGTCGAAAAAAGCTTTGCATTTAGTCTGTTGCAATTAAAATGAACAGGGTTTCCAGTATTTAGAACATTTTAGTTGTAAATAACATTAATCAATCAGTTTAGAAATTTCTTTTAATGGTAAAAAAGTATAGTTTTCATAGGAAACAGATATGAAGCATTTCAAAACAAGACATTAATGAACTTTTTGGGTATAACCAGTGAGTGTTTTCGAAGAAGGGAGTAACAGAGTTGCTTAACATAGAAATACCAAGTGAATAAACAACATCTGTCCACGAGTCCTTTTCAAAGGCCTAACTACCGAATATGGAATTCACTGCTCACGGGGTATCTTATTTTTAAAAAGCATTCATTCAAAATGAAGCTTTATGAATATCTTAAAAAAGATAAAGCATAAAATCTCCAAGAGAACTTGATTCTATTTTTTTAACTCATTTGGTGAATTAGTCCCATTCATTCTCATTCAGTGTAGTCAGTTTTATTCATTTCTGCTACAAAACCTAAACAGATGCTCAAGGAGTTTCAAAAACATATAACTATGCCTTTTGGTTTCTAGAGACTCTGCACCTTCTGTTGTAACATACCCACATAAGTTTGCCCATAACTGTAATTTAGTGGTATAATAAATGAAAATAATCTAAAGTGAAAAAAATGCATATTCTGTAGTCGAAAATCAATTAACTCTTTTTAGAATGTTAAACAGATTCTCCAGTGGTTGTTTTTGCAATTGAAATAATTATACAAGACTTGGTGTTGGATTTGGTAAACATAATGCTCTCAAGCTCATGCAAGCTAATTGTTGTCCCAAGTTCCATTCTCGCTCGGCAAACTGATTGTTTTTTGGCCACTAAAAACATTATCAAACAAAGAGTATCAAATGTTTTATTTTTTATGGTCTTAGAGGCTTTCTGTACTTTATTTTTATCCATTCCTCAATGTTTTTTAAATTTAATATCGGCATTGCTGTTGCTTATCTGGTGAAATGCAAGGTTTTCTCATTATTGACATTACAGTGTTATAAGTGCAACTAACATTTTAACAACAAAAACTTGAAAATCAGTTTCAGCCAAAAAAAGCCGAAAAAAGCAATTTTAAATGAAATTACCATATACTGAGGTAAAAGATACTTGCCTCTTCAGCCACAGAGTAGCCTATCTTTAATTCCAAAATGGCAAATTGGTTTGATCACTTACGGTTCGAGTCCACTTCCAAAACTCAAAATGTACATTCATGGTAATCTTAGTTTTTGTCTAGTTTGAAAAAAATATGTTTTTGGAATAAGATTGATTTGACTCCAGCAAATTGTTTTCTAATTTCATTAATTTCAAGTGCACCTGAGCATCGCTGCAACAGATCAAACCTGGCTAGAACACTTAAACATAAGAATGTAACAAGTAAAATGAACAGATGCACAATGAGACCAAAATATTTCACTTTCTTCTTCTTTGATGCCTGTTTTTCAAAGCCTTGTGTTACTTTCACCCCATCACAGATTGGACATCTGATATTTTTCAACTTTCTTTTCTTACATTATTTTGTCCAGGCCATAGGCTGGACAAATATGTTCAATAACATGTAGTATATACAACATACAAAAATTAATTTCTTTTAAAACCATAATGTATTTACAATAACCTTTGAAAATAAATAACACTGTAGTTAACTGCATCACTAACATTATTAATAAGTTGCTTTACATTTCTTTTTTCCTAGTTTTTTTTGGCCTTACATTTCTAAATTATGATCAAAAAGATGCTTTAGAAATGTTGAAAGGAAAAAAGAAGTTCCACTTTTAAATTCAAACCTGATTTTTTTAAAGAACCAGCAAAACTCTAACGTCGTCAAAAGTTTCCCATTACTTTTATACAGTTTTATTCATTTGAATTTTCTTTCTGTACTCTGGATAGTCAACCTGATTCATTGATGTTGAAGCTTGGGTATTAAAAAATGATGGAAGATCTCAGTGGTTAAAAATACCAGTTAAGTAGCCTCTTTGGTTGAAAAATGTTTCTAAGCTTTTTTGTTCCAGTAATCCAGCCAACAAATGTAATAAAATTATAATAGGGAATAAAATATTTATTACACTTCCAAAAATTATGTTTTTTGGAGTTGCTTTCTTTTTATATTTTTTGTTCCAACATAGATACTCTACTCTTGGAAAATCTTGATACTCTCTTAAAAAAATCTTTGAAAAACTCTTGCTGCAATTCTATAAATTATTAATACTTTTCCTTGCTTTTTTTTTCTCATACATACATGGTATGTTCAAAATAGAGTAAAACAACACTAAAGCCTTAAAAGTTTTTGAATATAGTTTGTACAATAATAAATAATCATTTTGCTAGATTTGTTTTACTTATCCCTATGATCACTGTGTATAACAGTATGCCTGAGCTAGTCTGCATTTTCCCATATCATTAAGTGCAGTGCCCAGGGCAGCATATGTTGCACAATGTCCTTTAATATCACTCCATGCATCAAGCATTCCGAATGCCTTCTCAGCTATGTCACCATAGTTGATGTGATCTCTGTGCATTCCATCAATTTTGCTGGTTGAAAGTCCTAGCTTTCTTCCCAAAAATTTCCAATCCGTTACAATTTCCTTGGCTAAGTTGTTCAGCTCATCAGTTGTTGGGCACCCTGGCTTAAATGTGCTCATCAGCTTAGGCTGTTTTACTCTGGGCTCTTCTAAATAAAGTTACAAGTGTCAGAGTGTGTCAGAGTGTGTTATCAAAATCTTTCATCTTTGTACATAAGAGAAGTCAAATTCAATTAAAACTAAAGGAATTAAGGTTACAGAACACCTGTAACCTTACAGAACATACTTCGGGAAAATTTCGATTGCACGCGTCCTACTGATGCTATCCCATTGATTTTTGGTAAATGTTAAGGCAGATAAATATAATTTCAGGATTTGTATGCAAAAGTAATGAATTTTAAAAGCAACTTGTGTTTCGTACCTCAAAAGGCGAGACTGTTGTTTTTGCGCAGTGCGCTATTGCTCCAATACGTTTTACAATTTACCAGTCAAATTTGATTATTTGGGTTCCTGAATGATTGAATTATCAAAGTGTGTGCAGTGGATATGGGTTTTCTGACTTATCTTAATGAAATTTGGTCATGTACTTTGAAGTAGACATTTAGGTGTAAAAGATCTAATAGACCGCTCCTAACTCCAGATATAAAAACATGCTAAATTTTTCCCGACACACTTTTGATTGTCAGGTTGTCACTGCTAAGCTGTGAAAGTTTCACAAAGATTGATTGAAACCAGACCGAGCATTAGTGTTTAGAATGTGGTGCTGTAACCAGTTTTTACTGTTTGAGAAAACAGCATTTAAAGTTTTCGCAGCAAATATGATAGTTTCTACATTCCTGACCCGCCCATTTCCTGAGTACATGAGATACAATTAACTTGAACCAATCATGTGCCTTGTTGTAAGTGGAGATGATGAAAGTGGTTTGCCATCTGTTGTCGCATGCAATCATGAAGAACAAGCAAGTTTGCAATTCAACACTACATTTTCAAAAAAGCTTTAATTGTTTTTGATATGGGAAAGAGAAAAGGCTTGAGAAACAAGACAAGAAATGAGGTAAAAAAAAAAACAAGAAAGATTATAAACCAACAGCAGCTGACTTATTACTGACAGCAAATGCTTTATGAAATGGCTCAGATTGGGTTAGCTTTTATTTTTCTATTTTGCAACACCTTTGGCTTGAAGATGATTATAATCAACTTCTATTATCTTTGTCTTTGCTTCCCATGTATTTTCGCAACAGGTATGATGGAGCTGAATTTGCAAACTCATTAAAGGATAGCGTTGAATACAGATTAAAGACAACCAGAAAGCCACCTCGTATGGTCCGCTATTACCACTACTGTGTAAGCCCTTGTGGCTAGCCCAATTCGGCTGCTTTCGATCTTCCTTTTGGAAGTACTTGGTGTTCTTTCTCCCTTGTTTGCTCTTTCAAGTAGCTATGGCCACTGCTGTTCTTGTTTGAACCAAGAGCCAAGGTCAGAAGCAGCAAGAATTTCCTTTTTTCAGTTTGAAACTTTTCAACCTTGCCCCTTCGTCTTCTCCGTTTCGGAGTACAAAACACATCTGAATTACATTTTTTTTTTTGAGCCACGCAACAACATATTTACTTACGAGATATGTGCAACTAGTACACAAGTTTGTGAGTTGAAAGTATCATACGTGACGGTGGATGATTCCTAAAGTAAATAAAAGCACATATCGTGACCCCATGCCGCGATTAGCTAACAGACACCTGATACTTCGAAGACGCACCCAACTGTGAAAACATTGACATGAAAATAAAGACATTTCCCGCGAAGGAATAAATGAAGAAAAAACGTTTTCCTTTACATCTCCGTTAGTTTTAAAGTTATTGGGATGCAGTTTTCGCCAAAAGATAGCACTTTTATGGTAGAATTCAGAAGTGGAAACCAACAAAAAACAGAAAATTAAAGCTTTCAAGCGTGTTCTGTAACCTTAAGTTGAAGCATGATGGTTTGATTTCAAGAAAAGGGCCTCTAATTCTTTAGACTGTTTATTCCAGCAACATCATTACAGTTATTCTTGAGTAATGAGATTATTTTATTTTTGAATTCCATTTTTTAGATGACGATTGTTCTCAAGATGTTCTCAAGTCTGTCAACTAGGGATAGTAATAATGTATATATATACTAAATGCTATCACTTCACTTACCAAAATCTGAATTACAGTTACAGGGCCTTTTTCCTTCTTCATATATTTCTTTGTCTTGGCTATCCATTATACTGGCAGTTGGGAGTGTGTCTACAATAGAGTTAGTTATTATGTTAATTATGTCCTTAATATTAAGTACTGTACCAAAGTAATCCTTAATAATAAGAACTGAACCAAAATGGAATGCCCTTCCGGCAGTTGCCGTTGAAGCTATTTCATTAGCCACTTTTAAAAATGAAATAAGCACATGTAAATAAGATCATAGCACCAGCCCCCCCCCTCCCCCCTCCCCCCCATTGCAAGATTAGTACAATGTACTAATTATCTTGATTAAAGTACTAAATAAAATTTAGATATCATTGAGTAATTTAACTAAATTTCTGTGTTCATTATATGTGCTATACTTGTAAAAAATGCACGGTCATTTTCATTATCATTGATAGCAAGTAGTTATAATTAGAAAAGTTGTTGTATAGACCATAAATTTTATCTCCAAACAATGATAATAGAAGCTGAAACAACAGAACTTTTTTCATAATTATAATTCTATCAGGCAATACATTTTTTTAAAAGTTACTTACATTTACCAGTGTTAAGGTGAGACAAAATTTCACTACAAAGTGTGCCCTTGTTGTAGTCTCTCCAATCAATGATAACAGAAGTTGAAACAACAGAACTTTTTTCATAATTGTAATTCTATCAGGCAATAAACTTTTTTTAAAGTTACTTACATTTACCAGTGTTAAGGTGAGACAAAATTTCACTACAAAGTGTGCCCTTGTTGTAGTGTTCTTGCTCATTTCCTTTGTGGTGTACTGCAATCACTTCTAGGTTCTTCAAAACTGGAGAACCGGATGATCCAGTATCAGTGTCAGCCTTATAGTAGACGAACGGTTTCTCAACTCTTATCACCTTTTCATGACTAAATTCTTTTGGCCGTCCTTTTGGATGCTGGAAGATCAAAACATTGTCTCCAACCTCTACTTCACCTTCATCATCAAAGATGATTGGTGACACACCAAGCTGTAGGGCATTGACATGTTCTTTCTCAATACCCACAAATGTGTAGTCAAGGTCCTGTTGAACATTTAATAAGTAAATATCACATGACACTCAAATTAAAGCAGCACTTTAGCTAGCTAAATGAAATGTTAGGGTGTCCCAAATTACATATATTCATTAATATTCATTGTAAACTTTCCCAATGGTAATTAAGAAGGATATTATAGGATAGTTGAGAACTTGGTCAAAAGTCACTTACACCATTTTTGATGAATGGGAAAATGTGACTTTTGTTCGCAAATTATGCTAAATTCTGCCAAAAGCTAAGTAGAATAATGTAATGAGAGTTGACAACTTTATCAAAAGTAACACTGTTTTTGTACTGGACTCTTCAATTTGTACCCAAACAATACATAGTTGTAATACAGTATTTGATCTTATGATTGATACACATTGTGTAGGAACATTCTTTAGTAGAGCTAGAAGTTTCTACTCCATGTACAAAGTTAATGTTAATTAAATATCCCTTGATTCTCACGTTAAGTTTCTGGTAGAAATTTGACTGTATTTGTACTTTTAACGTTTCCAATTTTATAAAATACATGCATTTAGAATAAAACTGGCATAAAATAACAACTGGTCAAACTGTTTCTTTTTTAAAAAAAGTTGTTTTTAAAAATCAATTATTAAGAAAAAAACCTGCACCACACTATATATAGCTCTTGAATTTAACAATAACAACAATATCAAGGCCTCTTTTCAGTAAAAATGGATAACCTCACAAGTTGTTGTTCCTGTTAGAAAAATACATGTATGAACCAGTACATTTTTCTTTTAATTTTTTTGTCCTATACACTGTTTACTATTCAGTCTTTTTCCAATGAGAGAGGTTTTTACAAAACAAATATGTACATTTCTAAGTTGTTAAATTAAATTTGTTTTAACGCAGATCAGACAGACCTTGTTTGTCCTGAAGACCAAGTTTGGCTGCAGCTTTACTTGTTTGCCTTGGTTTATATCGTCATAACCAAACACTGCCACTGTTTTGACTGCTTCTTCCTCCGATCCGAGCACATGGTTGTTTGTAAACACACCGTAGAGCTCACGACCGTCTACCAGCTTCACTTTTGCATAAAATCCACTACTTCTCCTAAAATAAATTTAAAAAAATACTTCAAATCAATTTTCGACAATATCGTTACTTAAAACAAAGATAATTGCCTCAAATCTCATCTACTTACTTTACTTTATTTTTCTTTGTTTTGTTGTTGTCATACACCGTAACAAAAGATAGCAGAAAGCAAACAGACTTAGACCTTGACTCGAGGTCTTTTACGCTCTGTAGTCCATCTTTATCACTAGACACAAGTACCTCATTCCTTTCCATTTTGCCCTCCACGCTACTCTTGTATCACAGCGATTTATACAATGACCACTTTTACAACAATAATCTTGAAACAGAATCAGAAAGAATGCAAATCTCCCGCGAATACATACCGATTGCGCACGCGCAAAGTATTAGTACCCAGTTTTTGTCGAGCCCACAGCATTGGGATGTTGAAGAGTCAACAGTTTTTGGTACGTGTATTTTGCTTACGTTCGCGATCATTTTCTGTGTTTAAAATGCCCTACGTTGTTGTTCGGTCATTAAACAAAGACGATCACTTGACGGTATCTTTTGATTATGGAGGAAAACAACGTTCGATGAAGCGTGTCAAACTCGAGCTGCTTCAGAAAACTCTTCAACGAATCGGACTCGCTGTCAGAAACAACAAAAGAAAAGAAAAGATAACAAAAAGAAATGATCCAGAATGTGTTTCAGACAATTCGGAAATCAAGGTAGAACTTTTTGAAAACGGAAAGCGGGTAGAAGAGCATACTACAAATGTCGATGCTTGGAAAGATGGCTGCGTCTTGAAGATTGGGGACAAAGATTACTCTGTAGAAGTGAATCCGCCCACTGTTACGGCGTTAGCTATACCTAATAGTTTCATGGCTGGGTTCCCTGTGTTTCCAGTTGTTGAAGTTGAGTTTGCGGAAATACATCTCTGTCGGTTTCACTGGTTCAAATCTGTACAACCGATACCTGCACCAGGTGCAACAAGTACTAGCCAGAGTTTTGATGAAAGTGGTGTTAATTGGCAAAATGTTTGCAGCGAGTTTATCTTTACTCCAGCAGTTGAAGATATTGGTTGTAAGTTAAGGTTGGAGTGTGTACCATCAAGTAAACAAAGAGAAGGTCGACCGAGACATGTGGAAAGTTGTGCAACAGTATCGGCAGGACCAGGTTCATGTCCGTTTGATGAGCGACACTTGTACACCAGCCATAAGTTTGAAGGAACTGGAAAATATCGAGTACTGTCATACAATATACTTGCAGATATTTATGCAACTGGAGAGTTTGCTGAAACTCATTTATACCCTTACTGCCCAAAATATGCTCTTGATATTCAGTACAGGAGACAGCTTTTGCTGAAGGAAATAATTGGTTATAATGCTGATATCATCTGCTTACAAGAGTGTGGCAGGACACTTTACAAGCAAATGCTTTTACCAGCTTTAGAAATGTTAGGGTACTTTGGGTTGCTACAGTGTAAAGCTGGAGAAGTTCCGGAAGGGGAGGCCATGTTTTTTAGAACAAGCAAGTTTCATTTTGTAGCAAAGCACGATATAGCATTTAAAGATGCTTTAGTTAAGGATAAGGCACATGAAAAAATGTTTGAAATAATTTCAGGCAGCAAGCCCTTATTTAAAACTTTTCAAAGAAGAGGTCAAATTGGACAAGTTACCATTGTAGAATGTTTGGGAAAGCCTGGTCGCTACCTTTGTGTTGCAAACACTCACCTTTACTTCAAACCATATTCACCACATATTCGGCTTATTCAGAGTGGTGTCCTTTTGAGACATGTCGAGAAGGTTATGGAGCAATATGTTGGAAAGTTTACAGTGGATGCATCAGAGGATTATCAAAACACCCAGGGAGATATAGGAAGTGCCAATCAAGCCGCAGGTCTTAGTGATTCCAGTACAACAGACTCAACTATAATGCATGGTATTTGTAAGCAAATGGCAGTGTTATTCTGTGGAGACTTCAACAGCAATCCTTTGTCTGCTGTGAAGGAGCTTTTCACTAATGGCAAAGTTAGTGCAACCCATCCAGATTGGACTACCTGTGAAGAGAAAGATCAACACGTTACAACTTTGGAAATAGCTCACAACTTTAATCTTCTTAATTCATGTGAGAGTTTACCCTTTACAAACTACACTACAGGTTACACTGGAGTGTTAGATTATATCTTCAGTGATGCAGATTTCTTTGAAGTTCAATCTGTGGTTCCAGTACCAGAGGCAAGTGAATTGGATGTTCACACTGCTCTTCCGTCTGTTGTGATGCCGTCAGATCATCTTGCTCTTGTCTGCGACCTCAAATGGAAGGACACTGGTTCCTGACTGTATGGCATATGAACCTTCCTATAGGAAATATTCAGCTAATTAGCAATTTTTCCAAAAGAATGTGTTGGATATGAGAATGGTTAAATAGCCATTGAGGTCCATAGTGCAGAATTGAGAATAAACCATCTCATACCCAACATGAAGAGCAAACGGAATATTCTTGAAAATGACAGCTGGTGGTTATTCAGAGCCACTTATTGTAGCTACAGCTGATTTTATCGGTAGCTTCTCTATCATCAGGTTTGTAAGAGGGTGACCATGAGCAAGGAGAGAGTACGTAACTAATAAGCATGGCAATAAGACAGGAACCTATTATTAGTTATTGCATAAGTCAATCATGTGCGGTTATAATTCAGTCTAAGAGATTTTGCGTTGACTGTAGTTAGTGCTACAAGACAGCTAAAAGAAAAGCTTAAAAAGAAATATGATTCTTTTTTTGCCCTTGACTGAGGCAATATTGCTATCATTCCTTGCTGTGTGTATTTGTGTTATACGACTGGATCGACAGACTCGATCCAAAACTTCTGGTTTGTTTTATTGCTGTAGCTACATGCAGTCCATCACTACCTATTTTTTAGCATTGCAACACTGCTTAGTCAGTTTCATATATGGTTGATTTGGTGTTTGAGTCAATAACGGAGATTGAATGAACAAATCAGAATGCAAGAAATGCAATGTTTGGGGTTTAAAATTTGATAACAAAATATAGTTTTTAACCAGTATTATTTCTCACTAGAGCTGTCTCTGGTCCTTTAATGACAGAACTAAAGGACAAACATTTGCAGGCGGGCAGTCCTGGAGATCCTTTGCGGGCTGAGCATCTTCGAATCAAGATTTTTTCTGGTATACTGAGACATTACTCTCACTTCATTTCTCTATGCTGGGTTTCTAGTATGCCTTGGCTTTTGCTTGTGGATAAAAACCATGCAGGGCAACGATTTCATAGCTAGATAGCAAACCAGGTGAAAATTGCTGAGTTTGATATGTTCACTTTATGTGTAACAAGATGTGACTGGAATAATTGTTTTATTCAATACAAACCACTACTACTTGTGGCATTTTTTAGGACAAAATACTTTACAATTGTAAAAGTTGTCAGAAATGATGGCAGAAGTCAATCATTCATTGTCAACTGAATCTGCCCTGTGCATTTTGATTCTCATCCAACTGTTAGTTTTCTTGGACAATCTTTTAACTACAGACATTATCCTCTGATATACTAGTCACCGCTAGGGGTTTATTACTAAATATTCAGTGAGTAAAGAACCAGTTAGATTGCTTGAAACTCTGCATCCAGTGGTTTGCGTGTAATAACTTTAGGAACTCATCAGGAGACTGTTTTCTCAGAAGATCTAAGTTTTGAAATATTATTAATATTAACTTTTTATAACAGTATGTCTTTGACACAAGTGTTGACAAAATTTGATTTTGAATTCAAGAAATACTTTCAAGAGTGCCCCAAGACTAGTAGCAATGATGTAAAATTGACTGTAACCAGCTGGACACAGGTCTTGAACATTTTGAGATCCCAGCCTAAGGTTAACCTGAGACTACCTATTGTCTCTAAAAACAACTTGAAACCTGTAGTTAATGAGCAGATGGTGCAAGCAAAGGAATATAATAGTTCGGGCTTTGGAATGTTGTTGCTTAAGAGTATAAACAAAACAGGCCTGTAGCCAGGATTTTTTGTGGAATAGTGTGATTGAATGAGGAGGCAGACCAAATGAGTGCTAAAGGCGTGAGTCTTTGGGAAAACTAGGTTGCTTAAAACGTGGATATTGTTCAAATTTTTGAACTTTAAAGCAGATTGAGAAATATATAGGGGAAAATGTTGCTTTTTCAAATAATTGGTCAACAAAAAAGTAGACCTTTGCCGTCTGCGGGGGGGGGGGGGGGGAA
>JAOBAT010089527.1:0-31859 GCA_026413305.1 Hydrozoanthus tunicans
TACAAGACTCCTAGTGAGAATACAGGACCCCTTGTGATCAAACAGGATCCCTAGTGAGTGTACAGGACCCCTAGTGATCAAACAGGACCCCTAGTGAGTGTACAGGACCCCTAATGATCAAACAGGACCCCTAGTGAGTGTATAGGACTCCTTGCCAGTTCACAGGACACCTTGTAAGTGCACAGGGCCCCTAGTGAGTGTACAGGAACCCAAGTGAGTGAACTGGACCCCTAGTGAGTGCACAGGACCCCTAGTGAGTGTATAGGACCCCTAGTGAGTGTACAGGACCCCTAGTGAGTGTATAGGACCCCTAGTGAGTGTACAGGACCCCTAGTGAGTGTACAGGACCCCTAATGATCAAACAGGACCCCTAGTGATTGTACAGGACCCCTAGTGATCAAACAGGACTCCTAGTGATCAAAAAGGACCCCTAGTGAGTGTACAGGACCCCTAGTGATCAAACAAGACCCCTAGTGATCAAACAGGACCCCTAATGAGTGTACAGGACCCCTTATGATAAAAGAGGACCCCTAGTGAGTGTACAGGATTCCTGTTGAGTGTAAAAGACCCCTAGTGAGTGTACAAGACCCCTAGTGAGTCTACAGGATTCCTAATGAATGTATGGGACCCCTAATGAGTGTACAAGACTCCTAGTGAGTGTACAAGACCCCTAGTGAGTGTACAGAACCCCTAGTTATTTAAACAGGACCCCTAATGAGTGTACAGGACCCCTTATGATAAAACAGGACCCCTAGTGAGTGTACAGGATTCCTGTTGAGTGTACAAGACCCCTAGTGAGTGTAGAAGACCCCTAGTGAGTCTACAGGATTCCTAATGAATGTATAGGACCCCTAATGAGTGTACAAGACTCCTAGTGAGTGTACAAGACCCCTAGTGAGTGTACAGGACCCCTCGAGAGTGTACAAGACCCCTAGAGAGTGTACAAGACTCCTAGTGAGAATACAGGACCCCTAGTGAGTGTACAAGACTCCTTGTGAGTGTACAAGACCCCTAGTGAGTGTACAGGACCCCTAGAGAGTGTACAGGACCCCTAGAGAGTGTACAAGACTCCTAGTGAGAATACAGGACCCCTAGTGAGTGTACAAGACTCCTTGTGAGTGTACAAGACCCCTAGTGAGTGTACAGGACACCTAGTGAGTGTACAGGACACCTAGTGAGTGTACAAGACCCCTAGAGAGTGTACAGGACCCCTAGTGATAAAACGGGACCCCTAGTGAGTGTACAAGACCCCTAGTGAGTGTACAAGACCCCTAGTGATTGTACAGGGTCCCAAGTGAGTGTACGGTTCCTAGTGAAAGTACAGGACCCCCAATGAGTGTACAAGACTCCTAGTGAGTGTACAAGACCCCTAGTGAGTGTACAGGACCCCTAGTGAGTGTACAGGACCTTTAGTGAGTGTACAGGACCCCTAGAGAGTGTACAGGACCCCTAGAGAGTGTACAAGACTCCTAGTGAGAATACAGGACCCCTAGTGAGTGTACAAGACTCCTTGTGAGTGTACAAGACCCCTAGTGAGTGTACAGGACACCTAGTGAGTGTACAGGACACCTAGTGAGTGTACAAGACCCCTAGAGAGTGTACAGGACCCCTAGTGATAAAACAGGACCCCTAGTGAGTGTACAAGACCCCTAGTGATTGTACAGGGTCCCAAGTGAGTGTACGGTTCCTAGTGAAAGTACAGGACCCCCAATGAGTGTACAAGACTCCTAGTGAGTGTACAAGACCCCTAGTGAGTGTACAGGACCCCTAGTGAGTGTACAGGACCCCAGTGAGTGAACAGGACCCTTAGTGAGCATACAGGACCCCTAGTGAGTGTACAAGACCCCTAGTGAATGTACAGGGCCCCTAGTGAGTGTACAGGATTCCTAGTGAATGTACAGGACCCCTAATGAGTGTCCAGGACCCCTACTGAGTGTGCAGGACACCTATTGAGTGTACAGGAAACCTACTGAGTGTACAGGATTTCTTGAGAATGTACAGGACCCCTAGTGGATGTACAGGAGCCCTAGTGAGTGTACAGGATTCCTATTGAATGTACAGGACCCCTACTGAGCTAAGTGCAAGACCCAAAGAATGGAAACAAGAGGTGAAAAATTGTAAACTGTGACTTATGTACAACCATGCACATTACAGTCATGCATTTAGGGCAGTGCCCAGAAAGAACCTGATAAACAATTGTATGTCTTAGTCTAAGTTGTACCTTGCGGTGTTTAGAGCTCCCTCGCCAAGGAAAACCTCAAATATCTCTCGTCTGCCAGCTTGTAAGGCAGCCAAACAAGGTGCAACCCCAAACAACCATTCATCTTTCCCTCTTCTTTCTTTAGCCTTCTTTACCAGCTTCTTGTTTAATCTGATATTCCTTTAATTAGTCAAATCGAAAGCTGACATACACCACCATTTAGACTAATTCCTTCTATCTAGAAACATACACCTTATTCATTAAAGGTTGTAATTCTTAACATTTTCTTTTGTCTACATTCAAATAAGCCTCGCTAGCCTCATTCTTGAGTCAAACTTTGAAAAGAAGAAGTTAATAATCGAAATGAGGTTAGTTGGGCTTATTTGAATGCATGCAAAAGCATTTTTAAATTGCTGCCATTTATAAATAATAAAATTCATGGCTTGTTACATATCTTCATCAATAACCTACCTGCCCATGCAGTAACTTTTATCTTATAACTTATGCTATTAGTTACTCTATCATTACAAGTTATCATAATTCATTATATTGTTATGATCTTAGTTTTTCATATTCACTATTTATAAAAGAAATACTAAAAATTAGTACCTAATTTACAAGGCTTTTGAGACAAATTTTGATTTTCTGTACTTTAACTCCAATAATTAAGTAACGGCTGCAGTTTACATAATGCCATTTATTGGTCAATTTCTGCTCCCGGATAGTACTCCCTATATTGAACAATAGGTACAACCATAGTATCTTTTAGGGGTTAAAATTGAAGTCCGGCATTTTTTATGGGTTGTTCAAAAAAATCCTGTGGTATACCAAGAGTCTAGTATTTTTTAGGGTTGAAGAACCCCAAGCTATTGGACTGCTTGCAGTCCCACCTTTTAGCAAGTGTACATACTGATAACAAGTTAAGAAAAAAGTCCATTGACAAATGTCCTATTATGCATATCATGATTAACTTTGCCCAGTTTGCCCCAGAGTTATTTTTTAGTGGAAATTTTTTATCCTTCAGGATTTTTTAAGGTATTTTTGTGACTTTTCTGATGGTTATCGCTACCCTTTTAACACCAAAGTACCCCCCCCCCCAGACTTCTACTTTATAAAGATCATTTTTATGTGATGTCACATTTATAATGCTAAGATTGGTGGACCAGTTTCTCTCAAAAATTATACAAAACTACCATTTCATGCTCAAGACGGTGAAGTTAAGAATGCAAATGATTCACAACACTGCTAAGGAAGTATTCCACATGGGCGACAGAACCAGGGGACCAGGTTGAATTTGGTTACAGAAACTGAAGGGCCTGCAGGATGTACAAAAGCACTGCAAGTGATTTTGTATGAAATTCTATATTCTCCCAACAGTTATGAAGAAACAATTGCTGGTTTTCACGTGACGTCATGGTAGCCATGTTAGTGCTCTTGAACAAAAGAATTTTGATGATTTCTTTTGTTTGGAGCACCAACATGGCCGCTTCATCTGTTGTTTTTGGTGTCTCTAGGGAACGGTTGCAACCCAAGAATTAGGATAATGTAGGGAGAGTTGACAACTTCACTTTACAGATTAATTGGATAAATATCAACACCATACAGGGCCAAAATAGCTGAAAAAAGATGACTCAATAACACACGAACAAACGGGGAATCTTCGTGTTATGCAGTTTAAGCTTGTAGAGATGATATCATAGTCATGTTTTTCTCATAACTATATCCCTGGGCCCTTCGCGAACTTTTCGATACATCACTTCCCCAACAAGGTATTTCTTCGAAAGTCACTACCATATTTTAGTTTTCAAAAAAACCCATACGAGAAACGATTTTCATGTTAATATAATGTTTCACTATTTGCACTTGCCTAAATGTAGAGAAAAATATACGTCGCGTCTTGTTCATCCTTGTAAGAGCGTGCGCACATCTCTGCGGTAACCCAACCCTACCCCCGAGAGTTATGATTTTGCTTCATTCTTCAGCGGTTGTTCGTGTGGCACCGTTTTTGGCACGGACGACGTCTGTTTGGACGGGTCGGAGCCGCTTGGATATATTTTTGCCAAATTTGTCGTTATTTTTCCACTGGATGTACGTCGGAAGAATCTGGCTCTTTTCTATCGTTTTATCTCTGTAAAAAAATTAGGAATGCAAATAATACACTAATGCACTTTTTTGTTAAGCGAAGAGAGATTTTGACAAAGTGAATGTTGGGTATATTGACCATGGAAGCCACTTTTCGTAACAAGACGGTTTAAAGGTCCTGGTGCGAATGGAGTTTTATGAGCCAGTAATTCGTCAAGAAAAATCTGTCCGTCTTAACGGGATAAGACGCTTCGACCCAGATCAAATATACCAACAAGAGAATGAAGACACTTCCAACGGCGCTGGCACAGACAGATACGGATTTGTTGGTGAACACAAACAGGCCTCGTAAGTCTCTTTATTTCTTTTAAAGCCGTAAGTTGATTTCTTTATGTTTATTATTTTTATGGGGTATTCTGAAAGTCAGTGAGTGTATTATCTCCGACTGTTTCTGTGAGTTTCCTGTCTAGACTTTAGGTGCTTTCGCTTTGCTGATGCTGTTTATTTCCTCAGAGTACGTTGTGAACCATTATAAATTAAATATAAACAGAGCAATTTGTCATTTGAAGCTCTCAGATTTAGAGTCGCGCATTCTCACTCTAGAAATTTATTGTATTTTTCCGTTTTACTGTTTTTCATTTGCTTCCAACATCGCCAACACATACAAAGATTGACTGATAAAGTTCTGGAACAGAGCTTGAAAGATTGTTTACCTGTATTCCCGTTTTGTTGAGTTACTTAGTAAGAAATGACTCCAATTCTAAAGCTAACTCTTTGATGGCCGTACGGACAAAAATGCCTGGCTGTCTGGTTCTTAAATCCCAAGGGGTGTAGAGTACACGCCGAAGAAGTACAACTCTTACGGTAGTTTATTCTTCAAATCTCACAGTTATTTAAAAGAAGAAAGACACTTTGCTGTCTATGAAAAATTGCATACAATTACTTTTAAATGAAAGAACCACACAAATAATACCATGAAAGAAACTTTTTTGCATTTATAGTAGAATGGGGAAACAGCATTATAAGTTGAATAACAAAATAGAAGTCAATGATGATGCACTTCACAAAGAAATATCAAGGTTAAACAAAGCTAATACTAAAATGGGCAAATTTTTTTTACTCACCCATACTTATTTATGCTTTCAAAGCTATTGATCTTCAGACCAAAATATCAGAGATAAGCCTCACTTTGCAAGCAACCAAAAATTCCCAAAATCATTGTAAGAGTTAGGACTCGGGTAAGGTTTAAATCTTTTAATTTCTGAAATAAAACTGTGGAGTTTGGTGACCATAAACTGTATGCATATTTAAGTACGGATGAGTACTAAAACTTAACCCTAAAACGTGAGGGTTTTTTTATTTTGGACATTTTGGTTAATCTTGTGGATATTGGTTGGGAGAATTTAGCAGTCCATCACCAGCACCAAGACCAAAACAGATAAAACTTTATTCTGTTTCTTAGTTCTATTTCATTAACAGGCCATCTCTAATAGGCTATGTGGTTGATAGTATCACCAAGTGTAGTTTTTATATTAAATATAGGATTACACACTACATCAAACATACTTACCTTCAGCAACCTGCTCTAATGCTGCACTTATTAAGGGTTTTCAATAGAAAATTTCAGCCAGAGGAATCCCAAATCCCATTTCTTTCTCCAAACAAATGTTAAGGGGGCTGTAACTTCATTGAGAGAAAGTTTTCATTTGTTTTTTTACTTTGGCTGCTTTTCAATTTTTCTTTTTCATGATCACTTTTTCGTTTGTAGTTTACTTTCAACCTTGCTTCTCTATGGTCAGCTTTGGCAGCTGATGCCACACTTGAGCAGATAACTGAAGATTAGTATAATCTTTCAGTTAAACTCTTCCTCCTTCCAGCTCATAAACAGATTGAGAAAAGCATAGCTGTAGTTTCTCCCCTTTGACTCAGTCTAATAAGTTCTTTGTTCTATTTGGGAAGGAACTTTAAAATACAATAATGGCATTTTCAGTTGACTTAATTAATCAATGTCAGTCAGTCAGGTGTTTTGCTCTGTTTCCTTTGTATTGTCTGTTCTTTTCTTTGTGGAAGGGTGTATTGGACAACACTCAGGTTTTTTTTCCCGTGCTCCCCTTCCATCTTGCCTTTGTGCTATTTATTTCAAGTCCAGTCTCCATTAATTATTTTTCTCCCAAACAAAACGTTGAAATTGGGGTTTAAAATTTCAGTCAGTTGTAAACACTCAAACTTTTTAAATTTTTAGTTACTTCCAACATAAAATAATGTACTTATTGTTTTAAACTAATTTTAAACTGTCTTCAGCATTGACGAGTTAAGAGATTAATATGTGTACCTCAGCTTACACAAAGTCTGTCAGTCTAAGGATATATGTAATTATCTCATTGTGATCTTCTGCATCCAGGTGGTGCACAGCATTTCAATTTTTGCCTCTCAAGTATTTTTGTGTGTGTGAAATATTATGCATTTTTTTGCATATATCATAACCCTGCTTTTCCATTCTTTTGTTCAGGGAAACCACTTTGCCAGTTTCTGTTTTAAGGGAAAGAGAATCGAAGTGGATTGATATGTTGAGCAGTTGGGACAAATGGCAGTCAAAAAAATTCAAAAAGGTTATAATAATTTTTTAGTAGTAACTTCAGGTTTTCAAGGCCAACATTGGTGTAGTGCACAAAACATTGTTCATGTGGTTTCTTCAACCAACATGACCTTGAGACCAATGAAGATGAAATAACCAATAATATTATATAATATTTCATCTTCCGAACAAATAATTGATGTTTTAATTGCTGTCTTGACTCAGTTTCTAGGACTTGTAAGGCACCCTGACAAAGCATTGTTATTTTGCTATGGGGGATGGGGGGACTCCGAGTGGTGTCACATAGGGTTGCTCTCATATCTTTTAGTGGTTAAAGTTCAGAATCAAGATATCTTTAAGAGTATAAATTGAAAATTTGTCCAGAACACGGTATCTTTTAAGGATTGTTTCCTGCGAAGATACGAAACACTTTTGCTTGTCTCTGAGGCTGTATCTAGCAGCTGTTTCTTGCGCGATCGTCACTTGTATTCAAGAGCCATGTTTCATAATGTCTGGTAGATATCTTTTTATACTATCTTTTTGGGGTTGAAATTCTGGTTGACCACGCCCAAATTGGTATCTTTTAAGGGTGGAATTTCATTTTTCTGCCTGAGTGAGGCTTCCCTGTCTGATGAGACATGGGAGCCCCCCCAATCCTGGGTATTTTGATCCTTGTCAGTTGTCGTACTGTACACTCACAAGAGGCCCGGTACATTTACAAGGGGTCCTGTACAATAACCAGGGGTCCTGTATACCAACAAGAGGTCTTGTACACTCACAAGGGATCTTGTAAACTTTCATGGGGTACTGTACAATAAGTAAGGATCCTGCACACTTACAAGGGGTCTTGTACAATAACTCAGGGTCCTGAACACTCACTAGGGGTCCTGTACACTCACTAGGGGTCCTGTACACTTACAAGAGGTCCTGTACACTCACTAGGGGTCCTGTACATTCACTAGGAATCCTGTACACTTACAAAGGTATCTTGTACACTTACAAGGGGTCCTGTACACTCACTAGGGGTTGGGTGTACACTCACAAGGGGTCCTGTACACCTACAAGGGGTCCTGTACACTCACTAGGGGTCCTTACACCTACAAGGGGTCCTGTACACTTACTAGTGGTCCTGTACACTCACTAGGGGTCCTGTACAACTACAAGGGGTCCTGTACACTTACTAGTGGTCCTGTACACCTACAAGGGGTCTTGTACACTCATTAGGGGTCTTGTAAACTCACTAGGGGTCTTGTACACTCACTAGGGGTCCTGTACACTCAATAGGGGGTCCTGTTTGATCACTAGGGGTCCTGTACACTCACTAGGGGGTCCTGTTCGATCACTAGGGGTCCTGTACACTCACTAGGGGTCCTGTATACTCACTAGGGGGCCTGTTTGATCGCTAGGAGTCCTGTACACTCACTAGGGGTCCTGTACACTTACAAAGGTTTCTTGTACACTTACAAGGGGTCCTGTACACTCACTAGGGGTCCTGTACACCTACAAGGGGTCCTGTACACTTACTAGTGGTCCTGTACACCTACAAAGGGTCTTGTACACTCATTAGGGGTCTTGTACACTCAGTAGGGGTCCTGTACACTCACTAGGGGGTCCTGTTTGATCACTAGGGGTCCTGTACACTCACTAGGGGTCCTGTATACTCACTAGGGGGTCCTGTTTGATCACTAGGGGTCCTGTACACTCACAAGGGGTCCTGTATACTCACTAGGGGGCCTGTTTGATCACTAGGGGTCCTGTTTGATCACTAGGGGTCCTGTACACTCACTAGGGGTCCTGTACACTCACTAGGGGGCCTGTTTGATCACTAGGGGTCCTGTTCATTCACTAGTGGTCCTGTACACTCTCTAGGGGGTCCTGTTTGATCACTAGGGGTCCTGTACACTCACTAGGGGTCCTGTATACTCACTAGGGGGCCTGTTTGATCACTAGGGGTCCTGTACACTTACAAAGGTTTCTTGTACACTTACAAGGGGTCCTGTACACTCACTAGGGGTCCTGTACACCTACAAGGTGTCCTGTACACTTACTAGTGGTCCTGTACACCTACAAGGGGTCTTGTACACTCATTAGGGGTCTTGTACACTCACTAGGAGTCCTGTACACTCACTAGGGGGTCCTGTTTGATCACTAGGGGTCCTGTGCACTCACTAGGGGTCCTGTATACTCATTAGGGGGCCTGTTTGATCACTAGGGGTCCTGTTTGATCACTAGGGGTCCTGTACACTCACTAGGGGGCCTGTTTGATCACTAGGGGTCCTGTTCACTCACTAGGGGTCCTGTTTGATCACTAGGGGTACTGTTCACTCACTAGGGGTCCTGTACACTTACAAAGGTTTCTTGTACACCTACAAGTGGTCCTGTACACTCACTAGGGGTCCTGTACACTCACTAGGGGTCCTGTACACTCACTAGGGGTCCTGTACACTCACTAAGGGTCCTGTACACTCACTAAGGGTCCTATACACCTACAAGGGGTCCTGTACACTCGCTAGGGGTCCTGTACACTTTTTAGGGGTCCTGTACACTCACTAGGGGTCGTGTCCACCTACAAGGGGTCCTGTACACTCAGTAGGGGTCCTGTACACTCACTAGGGGTCCTGTACACTTGCTAGGGGTCCTATACACCTACAAGGGGTCCTGTACACTCGCTAGGGGTCCTGTACACTTACTAGTGGTCCTGTACACTCACTAGGGGTCGGCTATACACTCACAAGGGGTCCTGTACACTCACTAGGGTTCCTGTACACCTATCAGGGGTCCTGTACACCTACCAGGAGTCCTGTACACCTACAAGGGGTCCTGTACTTTCACAAGGGGTCCTGTACACTCACTAGGGGTCCTGTACACCTACCAGGGGTCCTGTACACTCACAATGGGTCCTGTAATCCTTTAAGGGGTCCTGTACAAATACAAGGGGTCCTGTCCACTCATTAGGGGTCCTATTTGATCATTAGGGGTCCTGTACACTGTACACTCACTAGGGGTCCTATTTGATCACTAGGGGTCCTGTACACTCACTAGGGGTCCTGTACACTCACTACAGGTCCTGTACACTTACAAGGCGTCCTGTACACTCACAGGGGCCCTGTACACTTACAAGGGGTCTTATGCACTGTGCAAACCCACACACTCAGATAAGACTGTAAACCATTGAAAAATAAAAGCAATTAGTATATTGGGACTTACAGATACTGCTAATAAAGTGGCAGACTGACCCAACAAGAGTAGAAAATGTCACAAAATAATTCTTATACATTCTAGAATTAAACTGTTTATACAGGCCAAAGCTAAACTGCATAGAACGAAAGAGCTTTCAAGAACTCACTAATTATACAGCTGAACTAATTGAAACAAGTCGGGTTAATTATCTTACTCAAGAACAGAACCCAGTCATCTGACCATGAATTAAGCTTGTAACCCTAGGATTACAAGACAAACATGTAAACAACTGTGTCAGTGCCACAAATAGTGTATACATGTACTAAGTAAGTTATGTATGATCTTTTGATAAATGAATGCAGGTAAAGGAAAGATGTCGCAAAGGGATCCCACCATCGGTACGAGGTCTTGCTTGGCAACACTTGTCTGGGAGTAAGAACCTCAGGGATCAGAACCCTGGAGTTTTTGAGGTAAGAAAAAACAATTTTGATAATTATTCTTCAAGGCAGCATAAATTTTTTTCCTTAACCTGAATCCCTTTTAAAAAGACCCCATTATTAGAGGCATGAGAAATGTTACAGCCCCAGTTTGGGTTCAAACCCAGTTGGGATTTAACTCTACATGGTGACCAGTACTTACTCCGTTTTAGTTTTCCTAGAAATCTATGTACAACCGTTGAGTTTCCCTAACCACTGAGGAACTGTAACTAACTTCATTCATTGATTAAAGTAGCAATGTCCTGACTCGAGAGACTAGGTTCTAGTGAGAGATAACTTGATTTGGGGTAATCAAGTTTATGTGGTAGAGTGGTAAATCGGACTAAATTTTATCCATCCGGAAGTTATATTTGTTATTACTGACATGAAAAACAAACCTCACCTCTTTGCTATCATTTCTGTCAATATTTCTTTTTATTTTTTTTTTCTAAACGTTTAAAATGACTTTTAGATCTCCCTTGCTTCAATCTCGCCACGATGGGCTTTGTAGTGGAAGCGGTCTATCTTTGGAGGCAATTAAAGAGGAAAATAAAAACATACAGGTCACTTCCTGAACAATAATAAATAGTAGCTAAATATCTCAATCTTTGAATCCATGGTCTAGATGAAAGATTTTACAAACAAACAATTGAGTTCATGCAGCATAACAACAAAAAATGAATTCAATCAAGTAAAACTTACCGCTTCAAATAAATACCTCTTTCAACTCCATCTAAGGGCTGTAGAAAATTGTTGAAAAACTCAGAAGTGCATAAGCATTGTAAGCTAACTGCAAACCTTTCTCACGGACGCGATTCTCACTCTCCACATGAACTGATCATGACCCACACTTGTTTCAGCATTTGAAGTAGACTAGAACTTAGTCTCCCATAGCAGGACATTGCCCCTTTAACTGTCTTAGCTTACTGCTTGAAATGTACCATTTGACTAAACTCTAATCCCATTTTAGGAGCTGATTAAGAAAGATTCTGAGTGGGAAAAAGACATTGAGAAAGACTTGGCTAGAACATTTCCATATCATGAAATGTTCTCAGAAAAAGGACAACAAGGGTAGGTGTCTTCATCATCCTCATCTTTGTTTAACGTCCGTATTTTCCTCATGGGGTTGGACGGGCGATGATCCTTCGCCACTGAACTCTGTCCTCCGCTTGATATTCCTCTATTCCCAAATTCTCCATATCTTCTGCAATGCACCTCCTCCAGCTCTTCTTGGGTCTTCCCACTGGCCTCCTTCCAGGGACCTCCATCATCATAGCTCTCCCTATAGTGCTCTCGTCTCCTGCTCTCTTCACATGGCCAAACCATCTCAGTCTGTTCCTCCGAAGTCTACTCTTTATGTCTTCTAATTTACATCTCCTCAGAACCTCCTCACTTGGCACTCTGTCCCGCCATCTCACTCCGGCTATGTATCTCAACATCTTCCTGTCTGTAGTCCTAATCATTCCTTGAGTCTGTCTGTCAAAGGCCACGTCTCTGAGCCATACATCAAGACAGGCTTGATGCATGCCTCATACACTTTTGCTCTTTGTACCAATGGAATTCCAAGGTTTACTAGGAGGCTCAAAATCTCCTTCCATTTCATCCAGGCCGCTGCGATCCTTCCTCTAACTGCAATTTCGACTCCTCCCTCACAATCCAACACATCACCAAGATACTTGAATGTGTCTACCTCCTCCAATCCAGGTGCCAGTTTTATGCATGAAAATATCAAACTTGTGCTAGTGATACGGACATAGACTTAAAAAAAAATTATTTGAGACCAGGAATATACAATGGAGGGTTCCTTTAATTGCTCCTTCAAGAGGTTTGAAACTAGGCGTGCTGTATTTATTACAAAATATAGTAGCTTTAAAAGTTTTAACTTGCCTCTTTAAAGACTTCAAGCAGGGTATTCATGGGTGTTCTTGTTGTTAAGAACCATTCATGTAGCTGTTTTAACTGTTTAGGCTGTTTGGGGAAGCAACCAATTATTTATTCTCAAACCTCTCTTTTAAACAAGGCAGTGCAGTTTGAAACAAAAAAAGTCTTGGCACATTTGTATCAAATTTCCTTTAGTTTTTTAAGTAAATCCAAAATGTCTAGCCAAGGTGCAGAGAGGGTCTTTTTAAAGTCTGAGCCCTAAACTTTGGAAAGCAAAGAGTAATAAGAGCCTACAATCTTGACACTATGATCTGAAGGGTCCAAGACCAAAACTAAAAATACTGAGACACAAAACAAAATAATTTCAAGCAGAATATAATAGACATTTCAAGCTCTGCTGGAAGTACTGAGAATGTGAGCCATTTTGTTAGAAAACGTGGGACTGCAAGACAGAGGAAAAACAAAAATACAAGTTCTTGAGACATGACAAATAAGGTGACAAAATTGAAGAACTATCTGTAATTTGCAGACTCTTTCACTTTTTAAGTGACCATTCACTAACCCGAAGTTTCAACAGGCATTACTTTTTAAATTTCTTTGTTTTAACTTGTTGAGTCTTAAGAGATAAAACATGTGTAATTATTAATAAATAAGTACTCCCTAGTTTCACACAGCAAATTTTTTTACCTTTTTTAGTTGATTTATCCAAGAATGTTGTTTTATAATTTGTCTTTCAGCCAGCAAGACTTATACAAGATATTGAAAGCTTATGCAGTACATGACCCAGCTACGGGATATTGTCAGGTGTGTTGGTATATTAACAGGGTGTACTTAAACTTATGATACAAGATCTTGAAAGCTTGTTGCAGTAGATGATATTGTCAGGTGTGCTGGTACACTTAAACTTATAATAAAAGATATTGAAAGCTTATTGTAGTACATTAACCTGCTACAGGATGTTGTAGGCAATAACTGATAGCATACATTTTAAAAAAACTAGCTTCCAAAGGAAACCAGTTGCCTTTTCAGTTTAAAACCACAGTAATTGTTGTTTAGTTGGTAAATCAGTACTAGAGGAGAAATCATCTGGGCTGCATTGTTCAAGGCTGGTTAACTGTAACACCCTGGATTAAGCCAAATTCAAGCTGTAGTAATTTCTTTTCTTTTCTTTGATAGCTTTGCAGTTTTTACAAAATAAACTGTGTGGTTTTTCCATGGAAAAAAGGTCTCAGTTCCAAAATTACTGCTTAAATCACTTCTCTGTATGGTTGGAAACAAAAAGCATTAACCCTTTCAGCCCTAAGGCATTTGTCAACATCTAAATTCTCCTTACAGTAAACAAACGAAAACAAGTTGGTTAGTACTGACAATATGAAATTTGATCATCCACCAAAAACCCTGGAAGATGAATTAAGAAATTCTCCCAAACTTCTCGTAGGAATACTATGGACTTAAGTTGGGAGAATTTACAAACTCATCTTTCTCACACTCCTAGGGATTAAAGGGTAATGTAAGTTAAAACTTAGTAATTGATCATTATTAATCGGCCTTTGAATAACTGGGCTCAACTTTCCACTTTGACCAGTTATATTTTTAGTTGTTTTATCAACATAAAGTGAATTTGCAAAGAGAATTGACAAGTTGTTAATAAATCACCTTACCAGGCAATGGCACCAGTTGCAGCAGTTCTTCTAATGCATATGACAGCAGAGGTAAGTGTACATGTACACCATTTATATTCATATATGTCTCAAACTGCAAGTGAAGTAATGCAAGCCTTCCCTCAGTTTTGACTCCCTTTCCTTTCATTTTTGAAGTCTGACACTTCACTGGTGCATAAGTATTGCACCTGTTTGGCTTGTGACGAAAAGCTCTCATTAAATTTAGGATTTATTGCAAGCTTTAATTCCTTTTGTCTCATAGGGCCTTATAGTGTTACTTACTGGCTCTCTCCACAATGTTAGATTCTGTGTGTGCCAAACTGTTGTTTCTTCATCACAAGCCAGATCCTACTTAAAAGCACAACACTTAAAGTGTTGTTTATATCTTGCTGAGGGAATCCAAAATTGTTTATTACGTAGCTATCCTGTGCTGAAGAGGCCCAACAAGACCAAAACAGCTGTCCACGGCTGCTAACACTCCTGTAGGCTTAAGCTATTTTAGGATTCAAAACAGGCTTTAGTTTGTTCTGACGCATGAAGCTTTAGCTGTCTCTGTATTGTTAGCACATAATATTATGTGCAATACTGCTGACTTCAGTATTACAGTGAAAGTTTCACTGCAAGAAATCCGCCCTTGGCACAGGTTTGTCCTTTTAAAGCTGTGCGTGCATAATCTATCCCTTCACTTATATGGTGAAAGAAAGGACCACTTAGACAACATGTGTAATAACTTGTACCTACAAGATTTAGAGCCACCCCTAAAAGTCTTAAATGGACCAATGGAAACAAGGATCATCTTGCACCTTTGACAAAGGATTGATATTTTCCTTTTAGAGCTACTCACACTTTGTACTGTAGCTTCATATCTGAATTTCTTTTTCCTTTTGTTCACAAGGAAGCATTTTGGACGCTGGTGATGATATGTGAAAAATACATGCCAGGCTACTACAGCCCCAAACTGGTAATGTTGCTGTCCATTTGTGTACCACTGTAGACACTATAATGTCATTAAATAAGTTTTAAAAGTAGCTGACATTTCTGAAATTTTCAACTTCTTGCAAACTTATCTTAAAGACCTTATTGAAGAACTATTTTAAAGACATTTATTAGAAGTCCAAATAATTTTAGCTTTAAAGAAATTTATAAAAGTTGAAGTGCCTAGTGCAAAATGACTTTATATAAAATGCTTATTTCTTACAACAGTTATAAAAAGGCTAGCACAGATAATTTGGGGCATCACTCACAACATTTTTACACTAGGTTCTTCAATTGTTAAACTAAACATGTTTCAGTAAGGTGCTTGTTGTCATCAGTAACTAGTATGTACAACAAAACTGGTTGGAAGTGATTATGCAGTACTTGTAGCCAAGCTAAAATGCTACTTTGTAGTTCTGAATAATAGAAAAGAGCAAAATGATAGTACAAAGTAGAAAAATCTCCCAAATTTAATAACAGTACAGAGCAAAATAATCGTATAGAATAGAAACTCTAAAAACTCAATAAGATTATATATTGCACCAGTGTGGAAGAGTCCAATAATGAATATTGTCTCCTTGCTACTATTTCTAAAAAGCTGTCTCTTGCATTGTGCAAGAGTCTGGCATACCTATTTTGCTGGTAAGACTCTGTAAACAGTTGAAAACAAGTAATCTTATCAGTAGTATATTAGGAACTATAAGTACTGCAAGTAAAGAGGCAGATTGACACTACAATAGACCTTTATCGCACTAGCATGGCATAGAAATATGTTCAGTTTATCTGGAAAACGAGTCCAGAGTCAATCTCAGCCCATTAATAAAAGTAAAGCTACAAAGTCTCACAAATATTGGTTGAAATTTGATGGATATAATTTATAAAGGTTAGAACCTGGATAATTTTCCAATGAAAGTAAGTTGGATTGGCATCAGTGACCATCCAGCCTCATTTCCATGTTTTACCCATACATTTCTCTGTAATAATAAGGCCAGAAGATCAAGTTTCTGGGAAATGTTTACAAAATTTGGCAATTTTGCTACTAAGGATGCACTGAATTTGGCAATGGCAACAGTTTTTTAAGCTCAACAGGGTCTTCTTTCCCCGTTGACTCTCTGCCAAGCCTGTTTCCTTGGCTGTGGTTTCATTAGATAGTAGATGGGGCTAGCAGGAATTTGGTTAAATACAGGGTGTCAACAATTAATCATACAGACCAGAATTAAGCAGTATAGAGGTTTTTTTCTAAAAAATTATCATATATGCATGATTATTAGGGACTCCAGAGAAATTGCGCCATGCTATTTGAGAGTCTAGGATCAGCTTGTCTCTAAAGATAGCATGGAACACATCTTCTAAAGTAAATAGACTATGAGCAGTCCATATGTTTCCTCTTAGTTTTTTTAAGCTGGTAAATCAAGATGGCAGGCACGAGAGGATTGGGGTTAGGACAATAGAAAAACAGAATATTTCTACTCATTTGAATACTTATACTTTATTAGAAAAGACAGACTTCATAATTTTTAAAAAATCAGCACTACAGTATGTCTAACCACCCATTGTTAGCTTATATGCCTAAAGTAAAAGAATCCTCAAGAAGGCTTGTTTATTCCCCACTGTCCACACATAGTGCTTTTAATCTATCTTTTGTAAATAGGTTAATCTTTAGATATAGCTTAGCAATAGATTCTTGGTAATATGTCATTTTCTTTCTTTCTATATTGTAAAAATGAATATATATGTTTTTTTATCTATTTCAAATAAAGACATTAATTTGATATTATTATAGCCTAGCTCCAACTCTCTTGCATCCGCCATCTTGATTTACCAGCTTCAACATACTAAATAAGAAAGAAATGTAGGGACCGCTTGTACTTTTTTTAATAAACTACTGTGTGTCTTTTCAACCCTAGGAAGCAGTGAAGATTGATGGAGCAATGTTTGGGGGTCTGTTGGAAAAACTATTGCCTGCTGTTGCAAAACATATGGTGAGGTGCAAGACATTCTGCCAAAAATACACAATGAAGAATGTTGTGGTTTATTTTTCAGTAGTTTAATTTACACTTTGCAGGGCTTGGATTTACATTTTGCTAAAAGTGGCTGACCACAAGAAGCAAAAGTTTGGTAACAGGGGCAGATACAGGGGGAATGGATTGGATGAATTCCCCCCTCCCTTTTTTTTACACTACCAAAAAAAAAAGATTTTTCAGTATTTTGTCACTGAGCATCGACAAAACAGGTAAATACTAGCAAGTTTACAGGTAAGCTTTCGACTTGGCCTGAGAAATACTGTTATTGATGAGCAAAGAATCTGTGCAAAATGCGATGGGTTGAAAGGGACCCAACACTCACTTTTTACCGTGGCATTAGCGCTGAAATTGACGTGAATATCCACCCCCCTTTTTGAAACCCTGTATCTCCTCCCCTACCCCGGGTAGCCTGCATGAGCACAAGGTTTAATAGTCATAAATATTTTCAATGTTAAATACATACTACAACTACATTTTTAGCTGTAAAAATAATTGCATTTGTTTCAAAATGTATGTCCAAGAAAGCCAATAAGCTTCACTCGATCATTACACTATTTATCATTTTCTTAGTAACATTTTTTAACTCTTAGTTATAAGTTGCAAAGATTCTAAACAACCTTGCAGCAGCCAGCTGGCTAACAGTGCTAAAAATCTAGTAGTCAGCATCAATTTTTCGGTAGCTTTGGCCACCTATAGGTGGTAATTTTGAACCTTGCTTTGTGCTGTTTCAGCTATTTGGTATTATTAAATTTTCAATCTCGAATATTGCGATTCACGCGTTCTGATTGGTTCATTCAATCTCGGTTATCAGCTCATATTCGGAGTTCACCAAATATGGAAACTGACTGTAGTGTTTGCAAAGCCGAAAAATGGGTTCTGAATAAGATTTAGCTGTTATTTTTAAGTATGGAAGAGTTTAGAAAACTAATTAGATTTAATAAAACAATTATTCCATTTGCGCTTGTTGGATATGAAATGATTTATAGCCAACTCGGCGCTACGCGCCTCTTTGGCTATTTACCATCTCATATGGTTTTAAATAAAAATTGGTTTTAAATAAAAATAATTTAGAGCCATTCTATGTTGCAATTAGAGAATAGGTTTAAACTGTGCAACTAAAAGGTTCTCTTTTTGTGTTTCAAAAATCAGGAATTGCATAAAGTCGATCCTTTAATGTATATGACTGAGTGGTTCATGTGTCTTCTTGCGAGGTATGTGACTTTAAGAGCTCATAGTTCACTTAACTGGTGATCCAAGAGTAATAAACCCTTTTATCACATACTTAGCTCGATATTTACAGAGTAGATCGGTGAAATACAGAGCGTATCAGCCACTCATATCAATCACATGTGATGATATCAAAAACAGCCAATCAGGACGCACGATTTCCATATCATCACGTGTGAATGATATGAAACTTTTTTTTTGATAATTTTTCAACACTCAAAGATAAAATTCGTATCTCCGCGTGGCCATATAACATCCTCTATATATGCTCTATGCAAGTGAGCTCTCCAAATCATCTGGACCAAATTGGGAACAAACTGGCTTTTCATCATCAATAGATTTCTTTAATTGAAGGGTCTAGTGCAAAAGCGACCTAAGTAATTTTTGATGGAGTCGTCTGTTATCTCTTCATAACCATTGGGATAATTTAGCATTTCATTCGAAGTCACTTGCATCATCTTTGCACTAACTAGACCCTCCAATCGGTCAATATAGTTTTCATCATTCCAAGTTTCTCACTGTATTTACTTTTCTTACTTACCGTTAAGAACGCTGATGCTAAAATGTTTATAACTCATTATCATGGGTTCACTCTTCACTGTCATTGTTATTGGGATTGTCTTTATTGTCATTGCTGTTGTTCTCAATCGAAGGGTCTAAAGCAAAAACAACACAAGTGACTTCGAATGAAGTATACTGGCACACTTCCACCTGCTTTCAATGAGTTTTTTAAACCAGTATACACAAAGTGCATCAATAATTATAATACCAGACTAGCTAATCATAAATCTTATTATCTACCTAAGATTAGAACAAACTATAGAAAGTTCAAGATTTGATTCAATAGAGTGAAGTTATGGAATTCAATTCAAGAAGACTTGAAGCTCAAGGCCTAGGGTCATAGTTTATAAATTCAAAAATCTTCTTAAAGAACCAATCCTATCTGAGTATCTACTTGCCACATATTGATGTATTGCATGGATGCTCTATGTTTGGTTGTGAGTTTTGTTTGAACTATCATAGTTAAAAACAAGACTCACAAACATGTTTTTTTTTCTTTTTTATATATTGTATTTTAATTAAAGTTAATTATTAACCGCTTGACCAGGCTACTTAGTTCGGTTGGTTTTTCTATATCCAATAGCTTGTACTCTACCTTTGTAAAATAATTATATTATATCCTGGCTTTTCTCCTTCTGTATACTTCACCATCTGAGTACTCATGTTGTTGTTGTTATGAAATGCATAGTTCTCCCAAAGGTTATGAAAGATATAAGAGGTAATGTATAGGGAGTAATGACAACTCCATCAAAAATCACTTAGTATATACGTCGTTTTTGCACTAGACCCTTCAGTTGTTACTGTTATTGTTGTTACACCATATGCTTCTCTTTCTTTGTTAGGAATTTGCCATTTGCAGCTGTGCTGCGAGTCTGGGATATGTTTTTTTGTGAAGGTAAGCTTGTTGGTTTATGGGTTTCTGCCCTAAATTTTATCTGTAATTGGCCTCCATATGAAACTTCACATGGGCAATTACATATTGACGTCGAACTAGTCAATTTCACTCCCAAGCTTTGTATTCAAGAAATAAGTGTGCGCATTTTACATGTGCAAACCGTGTTTACGTAAAAATTCCGTTTTCATTTGTGGACGCTTTGGGATTTGATTTATGAAAATATTCACACTTTCGTGATTCGAAAGCGAGGCTTGGTTGTGTTTGACGTAAACATGCATAAGGCCTATTCGTTGAGGCCTCATTCGATTCCCTCTAACAATTATCCCCCTCAATTTACACTCTAATTTACACCGTCCTGTTGTTCTAACTCAAAGTTTCTTTGTTTAAGGTATTAAAGTTCTCTTTAGAACAACTATAGCAATGATAAAACTTGGACTCCCACCAAAGGATCTGAAAAAATACCCAGGGTAAGTTGGAAGAGGATTTTTTTTATATCAATACTAACAAACCATAGCTGTATGTAGTGAACAAACTTCCTCTTTACTTGAATGTATGTCTAGTAACATGTACAAAAAAAATTGAAGAATTTAGTGCAAAAATGACATAAGTAATTTTTGATTGAGTTTTTCCCTACATTTCATACGAAATCACTTGCGTCGTTTTTGCACTAGACCCTTCAACTTCTGTCATTTCATTTCTTTTATTTTATTCACCTTTATCTCACAACTCTTACATTACTTTTCTGAGTTGAACCAATTCAAAATTCAATTACCTTATTTGTTTTTATTTTATGTTATTTTACTTTCAATTTTTTAAACTAATAATTATTAATTGCATTATCTCACTTTACTTAAAAATTTTGTTAACTCTGGTTACTTATTTATTTTGGCTCCAGAAATAGTCTAGAAAAACATTTGCAAAATGTATCGAGGTCCAGTGTCAATTTTATCAAAAGATCTTTAAAAAAAACGAGAGAAAAACAAGTTAAATTCTTACCTTTTACATCTGTTTTCCTTTATTCCAGTTTATTTGAAGTGAATGAAAGATTACGGCACCTACCAGCAAACCTCATGCAAGAGGATATCTTGATACCAACAGTAAGCCTTAATGTCTAGTGTTTATTTATTTACGACATTGTAAGTTCATTGAAAATTATTTTATCTTTCCATTTGTTTGCTGATGACACTAGTATCATACCCCGTAGTGTTCTGCTGAAAATGTATCAATCTCATTACTCTTTACCTTAACTTGGGGCTCTGCATGTAAATTAATCTTACATAAACTAGATGCTTGTATTCCAGTAGTGTGCATTGCGAGTAATTTATTTCAAACAGACAAGATAGATAGATAGCTTTATTAAAATCCTTTGCTGCCAAGGGGCTGGATTACGGACTGTACAAGTGAATATAAAAACAAATACAAAACTAAAAAATTTTGAAATGGGTTAAAACTATAAACAGTTCAAGATTTGTAAAACGGCTGCATTATACATGCTAAAACTATTTTTTGATCTATTTGTTCTGCATAAGGGTTGAATAAAAACGCGATCCGTTCTTAGGGGTAATTTATTTTCGTTGCGCGCTGGCAAAAGGCTATGTAGTTTGTGATTGCAATTGTCTTTGATCTCACTAAAAAGGCGTTCTGTTAGTATAGTTTGCGTCGTTTGTAGAGTGTGCTGATACTGCATATTTCAAGGGCTTGGTAGCTTAAGTCCGGGAAAATTATCCTAAGGACCAGAGATCATGCTGTCCTCCTTTTTATTGGCGGATTTCATGGGTTACATAACAAAAATTCAAAGCCAACATCCACATTCAAACAAAATAAGTCGTAAAAAAATTGGATTTTATTGGAATTTACTGTAAGTTGATGGAGTTGAGACAACTCTTGCCTACCAGCCTTACAATTTTTATATGGAAGCCTTGATTCTCTCAAAGTACTCAGTGTAACGAGCTAAAACTTTGTGATACTCTATCGAATTTTGGACTCATTTTGTCTCAGTGATATAATTATGTTTATGAGGCCAATGTAAGCAATGACGTCATACTGAATTTCAATGTCCTCCTCTTTCCTTCATTCATTTTTTTCAACTATGCAATATAAAGTGGGATGTGGCAAATAATGCTGCCCTTCCTAAGATTATTCATTCGTTCTATAATACATCTGATATTCATCATTATTTAACTTGGTCTTAAACTAAAGGCAATTTTTATGTTGAAAACTGAAATTTAGTAAAAGCCATCAAAATCTGTTTTTTTTTTAAATCTCAAACTTAGACTCCTGGGATTGTTATCAAGAGCTTACGATTATAATGGAACCTCCCAAACTATTCACGAAATACAATAAACCTACCAAGTCTGTCACTGCCCTACATTAACAATTCTCTAAACACCTTTCTTCAACCATCTAGCTCATTCTCAGCCGTCAGTCAGCGTATTACAACAAGTGTTCTCAAAACTAATTTAGTTTCACTAATCTTGATTAGGCATTCCTTTCTGCAGTATTGTAGATTATTTATGGTGCTTAATAAACCATTGTTTGATTTTATGAAAAAGAAAAAAATATATCCTGTTATTTGTAGCAGGGTGAAGATACGACTGCTTCAAATTGTATGTTTTTTTTTACCACAGCTCAAACACGAATTTTTTTTGTCTCTTTCAGGCATTGAATTTGAAACTGTCTGTGAAAGATATGAAGAAAGAGCACGAGCTACAGGCTTCTAAACAGCCATACACGTGACAGTGGGCATTTTCTATAGTTATTATGCAATAACCAGTTTTAGGCTGAAAGACGAGGGGGAGGGGAGGGAAGGAAACGTGTGGGGGGAGGGAGGTTTGGAACTCAGTGTCAAGATGATATCTTAAATCTTAATGAAAAATATTTTCCTTCATTTAAACTCTATTTACGCAATGCTGGATAAGATTTATTCCATTCCTTCGTTAAAGAATTGTTAAACATACATTTCGAAAAAGATTGCTTTTCTCAAGAACCGTTGTTAATGCAACATAACTCTGCCAAGAGGAAGGTCCTTCGGTTACCGACGGTATGGCATACTTGATATATGCTATAGGACGATGCGTTCGGTTCAAGTGTCGTCGGTGTTAAACTCTTTTATTGCTCAGTAGAGGCCTTGGAATTTGGTTTTAGGAATCTCGTTCTGCTGTGGTTAATCGTGTTTAGTCTAAAAATAGGACTTTATGCTTTAAAATTCATTTCACTATAAAAGCTGGAACTGAAAAAAGAGCATATTTAAATATACAATTATTCTTAGATGACTAGAATTTTAAGGTGACTGGACTCACCAAAAATTTATAAACCAGGACATTGACAATTGTTTCAAATAGAATTGAAAATTATTTAATACATTTTACAGCCGTAGTGCTTTTTCTATTCTGATATTGTGCTTTGCATGCATTAATATACAACAAAATCATTGAGTGTACATATACACTAGTTGCGTGTGGAAAATTTTTGTTGTAAAATTTATCTTTCATTCAAACGCTTTCTATAGTAGTTATTAGGTGTCAATTGATTACGTCAATGTTAGTTTGATTCTGATGGCGTCATTGTTAGTTTGGCTTTAATTACGTCATTGTTAGTGTGATTCTGATGTCATTAGGCAGTTTTGCTCTGATTACAAACGTTTGTTTGTTTTGATTTTGATGACGTCGTTGTTAGTGTGACTCAGATGACATCAACATTAGTTTGACTCTGATAATGTCTGATAACTTTAACTACTTCATTGTTAGTTTGAATCTGATTAGGTCAATTTTTGTTTGACTCTATTTACTTGAATCTGAATACGTCATTGTTAGATTGACGCAATCTGAATACGTCGTTGTTGGTTTGACTCAATCTGATTACGTCATTGTTAGTTTTACTTTGATGATTTGAATATGATTTGATTATGTTTTTTTTAGTTTTTGCTTTATCACTTCAATGTTAATTTAACTATAAATTTGTTATTGTTTTTACTACATTGTTTTTAGGTTTTTGTTAGTTTTGATTTTTACGTTAATTCTGTTTTTGACCTTTTACGTCATTATTAGTTTGACTTACATTACATACTTGTTAACGTTGCCATCTTAAGTTAAACCCGATGCACTTGAGAGGAAACAGTTGAGCGTCGCGTGGCAGAAATCTTAACCAATTCACGAACACGAAAAATATATCGCGACCAGTCATTAACCTACAATTCCTAGCGAACAAAAGGCTAAAAATATCTATAAAAAAGCAAAGAGAGAATCTGTAAACCTCAAATTTGACATAAACAGAATTGTTAGTACAAGGAAGATAAATATTAGTTGTCACCTTCTTAAGCAGGGCTAGGTTCGCAATGTGATGTGGTACAGCTGCCATCTTTTTCGGAATAGATAATTATCCTCGTGTGCAGAGGATGAAGCAAATATCTATCTTGTTCACTATCCATGAAGCAAAATTTCACAAAATGTTAGCCGTACTCGAGAGGAACTAGTTACACTGCATGTTTGCTCTCGTGTGCGTCGGGCTTTAGGGGAACAAATTTTACAAGTCAGTTATCTCTATAATTCTCTTTAAAATGTTTCCAGTACCAGCTTCTAGTTTGACTAGAGATTTTCGTTTTTTTCATTCTTGTTTGACCTTTGCCCTTGCAAGAGCTGAGAACTGTTGCAAATGGTTCAAAACAGAACGGCCGAAATATACAAGAGAACTTGGCCCGGTTGCACCAAATCAGGATAAGCTATCCGCCGGAGAAGTGCCTTCTACTTTTTGCAGTAAAACTATAATTAAAGTTGTTTGACACCATTTAAACCATTGCTTTTGGAGTCTTCCACTCACTTAACAACCAGAGACAGAGAAACCAACAAAGAGTCAAACAATCTTCGTTTTATTAGTGACGACTATTAGCTTTTAAACAGCGGAAAGCTTGTCCAGGCTTCGTACAACCGGGCCCTGATCTGTACCGTTTTAACCTGTACTTTTGGTAACTCCTTTTTTGAGGGAAAAGTTACGTCAATAGACCATTTCCGAATTACGTTCAACTATCACAAACAAAGCCTTCAAGTCGAGCCAAGGTGCTCAAAATAGAGCAAAATAATGAAAAATGAGTGCCTAACCTCGACTTGAAGATTTTTTTTGTGCGCAGTGAAGCGTAGCTCGACCAATCGAATTGATAAGGCATTCAGCATTATAGTCTTAGCAGTTTAAATTCTTTGTCGATGATAAGGCTGTACTTAATTTATTACTTGATACATGGTATGAATTTCAATTTTGTTAATTTTAAAGAAGATTTTTTTTATTTTAGAAACACTTGAACTTTGTTTTTTTTTTTTACCGTTTTATACAACCGGCGGTGATTTTATGCATTTTTAACGGAAATGACCGCTTTGTAGATCGTATTGCCATATAAAACCATGCTTTGTTACTTTTGTTTTGACACTAACAGGCGAGAGTGTTTGATTTGGATTTTCGGTTTTCATTTTTAGGATGTTGAATTTCTGAAAAAGGTAACCATAAGATAAAAAAAAGATTGTGTTCTCGAATGATTGAGCAAGTTTTATCTGTTTTACATAGTTATTTGATTGAAACTTACTGAAAGATTGAATTTTTAACCTTGATGGAGCTTACAATTTAGCTCTGTGTCATTGAATTTTATTAGTTCTGAAATCGGTAGTTAACATTAGACTGTACATTGTATAAGGAGAGTTGGTGATTTACACAGAGGACAAATAAAAGAGATACGATTCATCGATTAGAGTCTTCTTTACCATTTTCGGTCGTGTATGCGCAAGGAATGGAGGTTCTGTGAATGTAAAAAGTGTAGAAGTGGACGTGGAAATGGTTTAGAAAGTTGTCGGTTATTTGGTGGACTGTTCGTAGCAGGACCGACGCTTAATCGAAAGCTCAACCGCACAAAATCAAAGATGGCGGCCACGACAAAAAATTTAAAACCTTAAGTATTATTTGTGCTTTTGCCTGATCATTCGGACTCTGAAAGAACAATAATTGTGAATCTCTTTTACTTCATATGAATGATCTTGCTCTAAAAGCCCTTTGATTAATGTTTTTTTCTTTTTGCCGCTTTTGACTCTAATACAGAAAACAGCCACTTGAAACAACAAACACCTGTCTCCGAGTTTTCAGACTGATCTTGTTTTTATTTATCGGGAGTTATCTGCAAAGTCGGCCAGAAAGTGGTTTTATAAGTGTCTATGACAGGAAATATTTTGTAATCTCAGTGTATATAGACCTTGCTAATTGAGATCTTTTATGGTTCTGGAGATATTAAAGTTTAATGTTTTCAGGTGATGACGTCACTGCATGTACAAGCAATTTTCGGTTTTTTTTTAATCTGCTGCCAAACCATAACTTTTGGATGAACACGACAGGGCATCATGGCGACCTTCATGGGATTGACTTGAGCTTTCTCATTTTTGCAGAATATTAATAAATGAATCGCTTTAGAAAATACGTTTTGGAAACCCAAATTGATGTTTCTAACATACAAGAAATTAATTTTGGAGTGCAGGTTACTTTAAAATGTATCTATCAACGGAGTGTACGACAATTGAGTGTAAATAAGCTAGTTATCGGTTATTGTTAATAAAGCTCGTGCAGAATGTTTTGTTAACAATATTTGCAATTGTAATTAGGACTTGGATAAAGCAGAATGAGTTCTATGAGTACCATCGAAGGTATCTCAAGCTTTTCACCAAAATCTAATACGCTCATAAAACTCGTAAAAAAGGGTTGATAACGCTGGTGATTAAACGAGATGCCCCTCCCTGGAAAGACTGTTTGTTCGATGTCTATGTGTTTATAAATAACTTGTATGCGGGCTCACTGCAGAATGATTAGAATACAAATTACGTTGTGTACAGGTTGTTGTGTTCTCAGTATGAAAATCTAAACATTCAGGGCCCGGTTCCTCAAAACCCGATTAGTGCGAACCTACTTTCAATTACCATGACAACCAATAGGATTTGTGAGAAGTTAACCGTGGGTTAAGTTAATCGGGAACCGGGCCCTGGTGGTAGAAAGTGAAATAACACATACAAACTTTCAGGCTTTCGGCTTCATGTTGGGCGCATTAAAATTGCTTTGCAAAGAAAGATATGGGTAATTTGTTGAAAGAAAAATGCTTCTTACACAGTCTACACCTACCCAGCCAATCCTTGATAACTCCCTGAGTTTCTAAACATGGAAATGGTAAAACAAAAATGCTTGAATTTATCGAATTCGCGCTTATAACTAGCCACAAATTGTCATCGCAGTCGATGAGGCCAACAAGAACTAAAGTCGTTTTTTTACCTCGAAGCAAATCGTTTTCGAAGCACAACTACACAAAATGGGGAAGCACAATATTTATGATGAAAAACTTGGTTTGGCGTTATGAAATGGGCGACTTGTTGTTTGATGATGGAAAACAAAAACATAAAAACCGTCCATGCAGCAAAAGTAACGGTTATGTCTGCTGATCTTTTACCGGTGAGACTTGATTCGCACGCCTTGTGTCTGCTGTAACCTGATGGATTCCTGAGACCCAACCCAAGGTAAAGCACGTGAAAACCTCTCTAGCGTGATGGCGCAAGTTTTGCCCAAGGAATATGTTAATCCAGGGAACAAGCGCGCTGCTGAAGTCGCAAAGCAAAACAATCAACCAATAATCCCACTCCAAGCTATAAATTATGTCACCAGGTTCCAAGGTAGAAAGACACTGTATCATGAACACTTGAAACGGAAGCCAGCAAACAGCAAATCCAACAACAGTTGCGGCCATTGTAGTTGTCGCTCGTTTTCTCACGAGATAATCCCTGTGGTCCTTTACTGGATTTCCAGGACGGTTTTGGGACCATAGTTTGTATCCAATGATCGCATACAAAGTTATCATGATGGACAAGGGGACTGCGAACGAGAGCACAAAGCTAAATATTATATAAATTAACAGAACACTTTTTCCTTGTGTATCGGAAGTGCAAACAAAGTGTTCTCCGAAGTGCTTAACTTTGGACTGTAAGCCTACTTGCACTACCACAATCGGAGGCACTAGCCACGTTAGAGCCAACAGCTTTTTCGTGTGTTTACTTGTGAATGCTTCCCTCAGGGGACAGACAACACAGAGAAATCTGTCAACAGTTACAAGCACGAGGCCATTGATCGAAGTGACAAAAAATAAAGAGCGGCATACATGTACGACAGCACACAACTTTTGTCCTACTTGCCCCCCAATCCAAACTCTACCAATGTGGATCCTTATAAGCTGTACAGGATGATTTGTGGTGTTGATAAAAAGGTTGGCAACACATATGCTGCCCATGAATATGTTCGTTGTTGTTCTCTTCGAGGGATTCTTTCGAAGCATATTTAGAACGATGCTGTTCCCTGTTACGGATAGAAATATAACCATGCAGTATGCAAAGGTCGTTCCAGCTCTCCATTCCAAATCTAGCCTTGTTAAATACCTCTCCAGAATACCAGAGCTGTTACCTTGTGGTGGAAACAAAAACCAAATCATGCAGTGTCTAGAGCTCGAGATGTAAGAGTTTTCAGAACAATACACTAACAGAAGAAGACCATAAGGTTTCATATTAACTTAGCAGTTAAGACACTAATAATAATATAAAAGAACAGCGTTTATAGGAGTAAGCTTTCAAGGAGGGATCAAACTTTTAAAAAAATTCTAAAAGATAATTTTCATAGTTTTTTGGTTCAGTCGAAAAATTCAGTGAAGAGTTTGCTTTCTCTTGTGGCAGTAGCCGGCTCTTCGTTTTGCCAAATGTAAGCGTATCCAGCATTAAGCATTGGCATCCGCGACCAAAATCCAACTTCCACTAGCAAGGGATCCAGAAAAAAAATTGTTAATTGCTTCCGGAGTCCACAACAAGGAATGCGTCCAGCATTCATGGAATCTACGATCTACTAAGCATCCAGCATCCAGAATGTAGGGATCCGGCATCCACTGGCATGGCATCCAGAAAAAAATTTGCAAAATGTATCCGGCATCAACAACAAGGAATGCATCCAACATCCATGGATCTACGATATAAGTATCCGGCATCCAGGATGTAGGGATCTGGCATCCACTGGCAAGGCATCCAGAAAAAAAATTTGCAAATTGCATCCGGCATCAACAACAAGGAATGTATCCAGTGTCCGTGGATCTACAATCTAAGCATCCGGCATCCAGAATGTAAGGATCTGGCATACACTGGCAAGGCATCCAGAAAAAAAATTGCAAATTGCATCCGGCTTTAGCAACAAAGAATGCACCCAGCATCCAAGGATTTACGATCTAAGCATCCGGCATCCAGATTGTAGGGATCTGGCATCCACTGGCAAGCCATCCAGAAAAAAATTTGCAAATTGCATCCGGCATCAGCAACAAGGAATGCACCCTGCATCCATGGATTTATGATCTAAGCATCCGGCATCCAGATCGTAGGGATCTGGCATCCACTAATGCTCCGGTTGTGCTTACATGGAACGACCTCCTTAAAATGAGGTTCTTACTGGCAGTCTTCGACCCAGTGTGACACATTATGACTTTTGTTGCAATAAAACCAGAGTCCAGATAAGCTCTTCCAAGTATATCTGGGAAATGTTGTGTTTTTGTAGAACTTTTAAATATCAGACATTTTTGGCGCATTTTATTGTGGAATACGAATCAAAGTAGTGTTTTTCTTTCTGTTTGAGTTTTTTTTTCATTGTTTTACTTGATTCTTCATCTAAGACCAACCTTTATATGAAGCCAGCTGACAAATAGGGTATTTTTTTGTGATATATAGAGAAAGTGTCCAACGCCAAATGAGTTAACAGGTTTTGTACGCCGGTTTACTATGAGCGAAAGTGCCGAACGTCAAATGAGTTAACATACAGGTTTTACGTTTATACTATATCTCCTGTGCTTCTAATAACTCTATTGCTGTACTTTTAAAAATGAATGAATCCAAACTGATGAAATCAAGATGATATTTCTAAATCAACAGAAATATTGTGAGTGTTTTACGAACCAGCTTTTTAAGAAATTCAAGACAAAAACTGCAAATGGTGCAAACATTGCAACATTCTATATTTATATATGAAAGTAGTTTTCAAAGGATAGATTTCGGATGCAATGTGATAAACAAAAATGTAACCGGCTAATGCTCGATAAGTGAAATAATTAGGAAAAGCATTTTTAAAATCGTTCGCTAACCTTTCATTGGAGAATTCATCAACCTTTTCCAATATAATGATACTTCAAGAAAGTCAAGGGAACGGAGTGCTTCACGCCATCAACTTCCAAAACTCAATTTTCAATGCTGAGAGTAAAAGTAAATACTATTTTGTAGCAGTTGGATTTCATTGAAGACCGCCAAAAGGTAATTAAATGGAATAAGCAAATTCTGAATTGGTAATGTAATCTGATAGTAGCAGTTGGACGTAATGAGAAAAACACTTTTCAAAAATTTTTCGTAGCTCTGGCTTTGTTTCTTATATCATAAACTATTCCTCCAAAACGTTTTTGACTTTTGGTTAAAAGATTGGTGATAATAGATAAAGCAACACTACCAAATCACTGGGTTAACGAAATTTCAGACTTTCTCTAGTTAGTTTAATTAGCCGCACAAGGCATTGTTTCAATATTCCCAGCTGCTCTGTAAAGTGATTTGCCTGCAGATCCAAGAAAGCTTCAATCAAACAAATTATAATTAAAAATCAGTCAATGCAGCTCAGCTCTCCAGGGATTTTGTTAACCCAGAATCTGTTCGTCGTGAGTTGCTTGATTTTTGCGCACTTGCAAAAATTGAAATCGATAGCAGTTTATTCAATGCAACACATATTTGAAACATCTTATTGTATAATGTTCATGGTCTCGAGTTAAATTGATCCATCTAAATGAAGCAATTAAAGACCCTTTCAACCAGTTTCCGAGTTTTGCATCAGAGCTCACAGTTTCAAAACTGTGGCTCAGTGTGTCATTATTTTGTTTTCTTTTTTGTAATACGCCGGGCTTTTAACTGAAGACTGATTTCAGAATGGATTAAAAAACACTTATAAACGTTAGATTTTTACAACAATTAGCAATTGCGTTCACAAAGAATGCTAAAGGCCACCACACCCGAGCCGATTTTTTGTCGCGAAGCTCCCGATTTTTTGTCTGGAAATAAAAGCTGCAACACACGTACCGATTTTTTGTCGTGGGCTGCCATGGCAACGGAGCGTGATTTCGTACCCGCACTACTTTCACTGTCGATCTTCCGGTCAACTTGTGAAGATGGAAACTATTAACTATTATGATTCGTAGTTTCAGCCAAAGTTTTTGCTTTCTTGTTTCTATTGTTGTAGTTGTTTGAGGTAATACCGTAGAGACATTGCCTCGCTTGCCACGCCTCGACAAGATTCTAAAGCCTTATAGCTCCATTATTATTTTAAATATCTTCTGAAACTGCAACTTCCTCACCTACGCTAATACGACTGTTGTCGCCGGCCATCTTTAATCTTCCCACGTGCATGATATATTGAGCTCCTAAACTTTGTTCCCGACAATTTGTCTGAATCCGCCACTCACGTAAACGGCCGTTTTTTTAAAATCAAACATGCACAATCTCTGTTCCCAACAAGGTACCTTGTCTGAAACCTGTCGGTAGTTACCACACACGGGCCAACTTTATTTTCGGTGTCAAAAATTCGGGATCTTCGCGGCAAAAATCAGCTTAACTGTTACGGTGGACTTTTGTTCTTGGGCATAAATCTACTAATTTATTCTTACAGTACTTTACACATTATGTTTATTCTGAGACCATGCTTACGAAAAATAAAAAGGCTTCAAAAGCATTCCCTGTTTATCGTCATTTGTTCAAAGAAGTTTCTGTAACAGATTTGGGCGTAATGTCCGTAAAACAATCCTTGAGTTTTCAGGGTAAGTAGTTGACATCTTATATAAAAAGAATTGCCTGTTCTCTTACCGACTTCAATTCATTCCTGCTGAGAAAACAATTTCCTCGTTGTTTACAGTTTTTGGATATCAATGTCAACGTAATCTCCTGTTAGATATTCTGTTCACCTTGGCTGTAATCATCTTGTAAGCTCCTGTTAGATGTACCGTTCACCCCGGGTGTAACCATCTGGCAATCTCCTGTTAGAAGTACCGTTCACCCCGAGTG
>JAOBAT010089528.1:0-17798 GCA_026413305.1 Hydrozoanthus tunicans
AGTTGGCCTACCAGATTAAAGTTCTTTTAAATATATTCGTGCTTCGTAATAAACGACTCAGTTTGGATGTAAAGAAACTGAACTTTCAGTTAAAGTAGAATTTCGACTATTTTAGGCACAATCGTTTTCACTTTGCAAAATCATGGTATTACGCCTGCGCTGTAAAGTTTTGAATATATTGCCCATGCCGGTAGAGGACGGGAAAAGACACGGTGATGCCTACTATAATGACACCTCTGAAGGAAGAGGAGAGAATGGGAACGCCGGAACTACTAGCAATACTACACTTAGAGGAAGAAAAGGAAGAGATAGAAACAGATTATAAAACGGTACATGCTTGGGAAGAGGAAGGAAAGAGAAAAAGAAAGATTAACTTTGACATCTCAGAAGAAAAGAAGAAATACAGAGGGGATCATTAGTTATAACTTGGGGAAGAAAATGAACGGTAGTCGAAGATGAATAAACAAAAAGGAACGGTGAATTCTGGACAAACTAAAAGAGACTTCACTGAAAAAGTTTTGAATTAGTTAACTTCCAAGAAGATAAAGTTTTTTGGTTCAAATGACTAGTGCCAAGCAATTAGTTATAGTTTTGTATTTTTCATGATTAGACAGTGGAATCGAAAAGTAGCTATAGGAACACGTCGTTTTTTTCCGATTCGATTTGGTCGTGTTGATTGAATTAGGACCAACCGTTTTTTTAGTGGTTGGTTGAGTTGGTTGAGTTTTTTGCAGTATTTGCGTGTTCAATTGGTTAAAACCGTTTTTGGCTGCCGGGCATTGTTAATGAATCATTTCAACTATCTTGACCCTAGCTGGTTGAAATTGTTCCAACCAAAAAAGGTTGGAAAAGTGTACTATTGGAAACTTCAACCAAACCAACCAAAATTAAATCAGTTTAGGTTGAAACGGTCAGGCAAAACACTGACATGACCTTGAGGTACGGCTATACGGTGCAACATTGCATGCAACATTGCGCGCAACGGTTGGCAACTCTGAAATTGTTGCACGCAACATTGCGCGAAGTAGAAACCGATCCTACTTCTGCAACATTGCAAGCAACGATTTCACCGTGTGGCTACACGGAAAAAGCTCAAACTCGTGCAACAATGCATTGTACCTTTAGATTGATTACGCCTTCATTCCAATCCTACCCTAATACAAATAGTTGTTTGTGACGTAATAATCATTAAGTAGAACTTTATAGATGAATACTCGAAGGAGCACGCTCAATAAGGGAGGGAGATGTTACTAGCTAGTGTCGCGTTCATCTTGGTGTTCAGTCCAGGTGAGTTAATTATGAGCTCGTCTAAGAGCCATTCTTGAGTACGGTAAGTTCAGCGTGAACCCTACCATTAGCTAAAGGTATCATAGTTGTATACGTTACGTACACGACACCATATCGTGCTGATGGTTAGTTTTTGAAGTAAACAGTGAAAATCTCTTTCAACAAAAGCTAACAAGCTTTATATGCTTAAACTTTGATAAGCCCCAGTTTGATCACACTCATTTTATATTCAAAAAGTTCTATATATCAATTCGCCAGATTTTAAAATCTTAACGTGTTGTGGTGTTCACCATCGCAATCTTGCGCGCGCTGTTCTTTTACTTCAAACAAATAGAACATCGCCTGTCAGCTTTTGTAGTGCATCCCCGCAATCTCGCACGCGCTGTTCTTTTATTTTCAAACAAATAGAACATCGCCTGTCAGCTTTTGCACTGCATCCCCGCAATCTCGCGCACGCTGTTTTTTTACTTCAAACAAATAGAACATCGCCTGTCAGCTTTTGTAGTGCACCAAATTTGTTGCTAACTGAGGATTTTCTAGTAACTACAGAAAAGTAAAGCCTATATATCAGCCTATAAAGGAAATCTCCACTGGGCTGGCCATTTTAAAAGTGAATGGCATAATTTTGAAACCCACAGACTGAAAGGGGGTACAAGATTCTTGATTTTTTTGTTTTAAGAGTTGTTTGAAAAATAATGATAGAATTAGAAACGAACTTTGTTTCTTGAGGATGCAGGTTTCACGGTCACTTAGCTTGATTAACTGAATTAACTGAAATTACAAACAAAACTGTCTCATTATAAGCGAGTCCCGGTTTCTCTTACACTTGCCTTGGTTCGTTACAGTAGTCAGTATGACAGAGTTTGAGTCACTCTAAAGATGTTCACATTGATTGAACAGAAATATGTATAGCTGTTTAGTTTTCTTTTCATAAAGCTGTCTTACTATAAACTGATCGATTATTTGACTATTTGTTTAACTGGTTGATTGATTGATTCTTGCGTTAAGCCGTGGCTACACGGTGCAACGTTGCGTGCAACTGAAACCTTCCGTGTAGCCACACGGTGAAACCGTCGCATCGGCAATGTTGCAAGAGTAGGATCGGTTTCTACTTCGCGCAACGTTACGAGCAACGATTTCAAATGTGACTACACGGTGCAGTTTTTCTATTGCATGCAACTTTGCAGGCTGCCATTGTGTTTAAACTTTGGTCAGGCTGACAGTTGACAGTTTTCAACGGTTATATAGTACAGGCAATTTTGCACTGACCGTGTATAGCCACTGCATTACACTTACATCGGTTGTAGTTGTACATGTCCGACTGATCGATTAACTAAATGATTGATTGCATTGATTAATTTATTGAATGCTATGACTGTTTAAGTGGTCAACTGATCAGTTGTTCGATTTTGTTACCGTTTTATTAGTCTAAAAGCAAATGATTCACCAATCCTTGGGTTACAGAATGTCTGTGTCTGTCATGTTACGAGTGCCGTGCAAAGGACATCGACACTTGTATCGAGAACAAGAAGGAGGTAGACTGCCCTGCTACAAAAAATGGCTGTTTTTACCAAGAATCAGAGAACTACATAAAACATACAGCTCGGGTTGTTACCTTTGGCTGTGGCCGCACATACTCCGTAAATGGCTGCGACGTCAGGATGGGGGTTTTCAAGTGTGTCAAATGGTGCAAGCAAGATTACTGTAACAAGGACATGGTGCGTCCTGTGAAAGACTCGGCCACTTCTAGGATACACTCGTCAACAACGATTTTACTTTTTTCTTTTATGTTATGCAAAGTCTTTTGGATAATGATGAAAGCTGATTGAGCCTCCCTTTCTACTCCACACATATGAAAGTATTGATTGTCTGCAATGATTAGCATCAATGTTTTATACTTGAACGTTCCGTGACTTTACGCCTTGAGTAGTATAACCTGTTGAGTTAATTATCCATAACAAATTCCGTGATTCACTTAGTAACACTACTCATAAGTATTTCCATTAAATTTCTGAACATTGTGATTAGCGTCAATATTTTACTTGAATTGAACGTTGAGTAACCAGCTGGGTTATCCACAAACTGAGGTCCGTGACTAATTTAGTAGTGTTCAGTACTCATATATTTTCGCCTTAAGAATAAGTGTTCTTCGATCAGATATTCTCTTGATGTTTCGTTTAAATTAAATCAAGCTGCCATTGTGTTTAAAGTTTGGTCAAGCTGACAGTTGACAGTTTTCAATGATTATGTAGTACACTGCTGTCGCTGATATATTGTTGTGGTTACGCTACCAACGTGACCTTTTTATTTTTAATCTTTTAAGAAATTTGCACAAACCGTCTTCTTCTGTGCTTTGAGACGTTCCTGAAGTGACGTCACTCGTCACCAATCTCCTTTTACGGGATCAAATCTTAGTTAATTCTATGATAAAAATATGACGGAATCGAAAAATATCTTTAGAATATTTTTCTACCCTTTTCTAGAGATAGCAAAACCAATAAAAGCACTGTTGGTCATATAAAAAATAAAAAATTCCCGCAATAATAACCCCCGTGGCTTGGACGTCTAGAAAACCACGATATAGCTACTATAGGCTAAGTTGGGAAAACCTTGCTACGTTCTCATGACGCGGTTTTCTTTTCTGATTTTCTGTATTATAAGTAGAACCATGATTGTGCACATGCGGATACCGGGTGAACTCAGAAGACACCAAAATCGTTTAGAAACTTTAAAAAATCAGCTAGAAAGGATCAACAAACTACCAAAAACAACATCAGACCAAGGTTAGTAAAATCTTATTGAAAAAATCACTTCGCTCGAGATTACGTATACCGTATTTCGAAGTCTGATTTTGTTCCTGGGCCGCTTGTGCATAATGCAGATAGGGAGGAGTGAGAAGGCCTGAGAAAAAACTAAGTTTTCTCTGTCTTCCCTTTGCCCTTACGAACGGCGCGGCAGCCGCGAGGCACGGCCCAACTTCCCCCACCCCGTTGGCCGTTAGGCCGTTTCCTTTCTTCCCTACCGTCACTACCCTACGGCCAGTAGGCTCCTCCCTCCCAAAACGACAACCGACCTCCCAGTTCACGCATGCGCAAATTTGCAAGCTTTGTTGCTGGTGCGTGTCGGTGTGCAGAGGATGTTGACAGGGAAGCTGTAAAGGATGTGAAATAGCAAGATAGAAGGAAACAAAGGAGCAAAGATGAGCTCTCTGTTTTGCCAATTTGTTCTGCTCTTTCTTGGTAAGTATTAATTGTTAGTTTTCAGGCGGGAGTGCGTGTGTCGACAACAACACTCAATGAACTATGACGTTTGCTCGATTGCACCCGGGCGAAACACGATTTTCGATTTGAACACTGCTGAAACTCTCTAGAATTGCTAGCTGAAGAAAAGATTTTGCTAACGTTACCTTCATCAGGGGTTTTGCTTAGTTGATTTGATAATTTTAAGGATGTTTGTTTTGTTGTGTTGGCGTATAGATATCTTACGACGATCTTGGAGTCAATTCAGCTCACTTCATTTCCGTTTTGAATGTAAACAATTTTGAAGATATTCAATTCATTATCAACCCAGCACTCGTTTTGAAGTTTTTTGATATCCATAATGAAAGATTTTAAAGAGTTAATATAAAAGTAGAAAAATGTTTTTTTTGGCGCTTCCAGGGAGAATTTTTTCATACAGATCTAGATGTTCCGAGACCTAGCTTGTCTAGCTAAAGCAATATTGCACCAGCCGTCCGTCTTGTTAATTAAGGATATTGCCCTTTTCTTCAAATATTGATGTATGGCTTGTTAAAAAGGCACGTTTAAGATTTATTTCGCACCAAAAATTATAACAACAATAAGTTGTCCTCATGTTTAAAGTCGCAATTGTAAAATTATATCTGTGCATTGATCAATTTACTTTTGTTTATTTTCGTCAAACCAAACAACTGGTTGTATCAGCTCAAGAAAATTTAACTTCCTTTTCTGTTCTTATGAACAAGCTATCCTAATCAAGTTATTGTATTTGAAATTATTCAGTTAGGTTCTATATTCCAAAGCAATCACAACAGTTTAGCTTGACTGCTTGAGTTTACCCTAGGAGGTGAAAATTCATCTTGTTTTATAGCAAGATCTGTTCCCACTGTCTCTGAACCTCTAGCGATGTGCTTTATCTAAGTTTTTGCGTATTAAAAATTGAATTGTGTATGTATTGATATAGATTATATATATCTAAAGTGAAGGCTTACTTAAACAAAAATCAAGAATAAAACTATATATTATATATGAGAATTAATGTGATGTAAAAATGAAGGGTTTAAAAACATTAATAGGGATTTATAAGCATTTGCAATAAAACAGGAAAATTGAATGTGAAATGCTGCCCTTCCCTTCCTGTGTGTGAAAAAATCTGGATAATTCTTTGAATTTTGCAAATTATTTTATTCTAGGTACTTGTAAGCATTTTTGCTTAAGTTAAACACTTCTTAAAAATTTCAAATCTTAATTTAGTTTAACATGCAAGAATGGCTAGAAATAGAAAAGCTCAGTGACTAAGTGGATGTATTTTAATAAATCAGTTAATTAATCATGTAACTGGAAGGAGTTCAACTGATCAGTTGACCACTTAGACAGTCAATCCTTCAAGCCATGAATGATTATTCTAAAACAAATACTGACAGTGCCATACAATTAATAATTATATCAATTGTTAACAAACTTTATTGAACTCAGTAATGCCCATGATTCAAGACTTGAATTATACTACATTAATTATACTAAGAAGTCATAAATCACACTAACCTAGTTTTTGATCAACTAAAAAAGTTGACAATCTTAATCTTTGCTATAGGAAGTTGTTAATTTTTTACTTTAAGTCACCAAACTATGTGATAATAAGCTTACAAGCCTAATGGTCCAGTTGAAAATATGACTACATGTGTAGCTGTTGTTCATTCACTCAAGAGATTTTGTAATGGACTCAATTCAGATAATTATAATTTAAATCCTTAGCAAATTGAATGTACTAGTTAGCTTGACTATATTTTACCTAGTACCATAGCTTTGGTATGATAAACTTGACTTGGCCAGTTCTTTTAAAAATAGGTTGCCTGATTAGGCAACAAAAATTAGAAAAGAAATTTCTCACAGTGTTCAAAAAAGCTGCTGGCAAATTTGTAATCCTTCCAGTGAATTTCATTTTAACTTGTGATTCTATAACATAGGGGGAATCAAAAAATGGATAGCTGCATGCATGATAAGACCAGAGATAAACCTGATTTTATGACGACCTTGAAATGACTGCAATTCAGAGATGAGAAGCATTGATTTATAAAACTTTTTTCTTGCTACAATGTTCTCTACATTCTGTTCTTGCCAAAATCAGCAGGCCAAAAGTATGGTCTACATTGAACAGCCTACAAATAAGGAATATATTTTCTGAACATTATTTTAAACCTTCCCTCATAAATAACAATTTTTCGCTTGCCCTGGGTAAGTGGGCAGGTTTTCAGTTCCACAAGTGCAATTATTGTTACTGAAAGAGTACAATGTTAGCTTAAGCAATGTTAATATTGACTATCAGTAAAAACTCATTACTTACTGGGCCCAACAATGCCTTTAGAACCATAATGAGTTTATATTAAAAAACAAATTTATACTGTTTGTATTGGCAGTTTTCTGTTGCAGACCCAGGCTATCAGCTGGTGGTAACTATAATCTGGTAGAGCAGGTTCCAGGTCAGTCATAATCAACATCATTAGCACAATATTGTCCTTTAGAAGCCCATTTTCATATCACTAGCAACACCCTTAAGCTTATTTCATCATCATTTCTAACACTTACAGTAACTATCATTATCATTCTTGATAGATATTAGTTACCCTTATCCTGCTAACGACAAAGAAAATGAATGGTCACTTTGTGATTTTTAAGCAGTGGTTTTAAAGTTAGAACGCTTTTAGTTTTTGCAAAACCATGAGGTTTAACACCATCATTATCATCACTAAGAGTCATGTGTTCTTACTATAATTATGGTTATTGTTGTATCTTATATTCACCATCACTACCATTTATATGATCAGCAAAACATAGTTAGAATATTAGCATTTGTTGCTATCTTTACCATAACTAATTTCATCACTATCATCATAACACCATTATTAACATCATCTTTATAATCATGGTGTCTTGAAACCATCATTAAATTTGTTATTATCATTATGAACTTTAGAGACTGTTTATACTTGTTGCATTTGTGAGTTTACCGTTTTGCTTTTTCGAGAAATCAAAGGTATTTTATGAACATCTCTATTGTAAAGCTATTATGTTTTATTGTTAAATAGTCATAATTGTTTGCCTTGTCTACAGGATGCAATGGCAAACCAGAAGTTAAGACAGCTATGTATGATGCAATACAGTTTCTAAAAAGCCCTGGTCATCCAAATAGATATCCAAATAATGCTGTTTGCACATGGATAATTGAAGCTGAACAACTAAAATATGAACAAGCTGTGGAAATTACCTTTGATGTCTTTGAAACTGAAAATGGCTCAGACTTTGTTGAGATTCGTGATGGAAAAAACCAAGAGGGTGCTCTTCTTGGAAGGTATGATGGACTTAGGGAGTCATCATTTGAAGTTGTATCCAAGAGCAAGGCAATGTGGATCCAATTTCGTTCAGATGGCAAGAGAACATACAAAGGTTTCAGTGCGCAGTTTTCATCTGTACCTTCTGATCAGGGAAAAAAGAAAATTGGTTAGTGATTAAGTTATTCTTTTTTACTGTATTTGAAATAAAGATATTGATGACTGTTTGAGTCATTTACTGTAAACTTAAGTATTTCACTGTTAAACAACGTGCACCACAGCCCCTAAGAATTTGTGTAGCCTGAGTCAAGAATAGGTTGTACTCAGTGAGAAAATAGGAACAGATTAAAACCAGGGTAAAAAAATTTTAAATGAAAAGAGAAATTCTTCCATACTGATAATATTAAAAGTATGAATCCTTTTTGGAAGGAATTCAACCAATGAGACATTTGTCGTCTCTAGAGCTGCAATCTGAAACTTCGCAATTTGGTTAATTAGTTTTTCTCTAATTGATAAAGGACCAGCTATGTTGGTGGCACAGTGGCCATTAGCATGTTTGACTCATGATCCTAGGGTCACGAGATCAAATCCCAGTCAGACCCATGTGTTGTATGCTTGAGCAAGACACTTTACCTGACTTCTTTCCAGTCGACTCAGCTGTATAAATGAGTACCAGTTCTGCTGGGAGCTAACCTACGATAGATTAGTGTCCAGTCCAGGGGAAGTCAAAGACTCTCGTCATTTTGCGTAACACTGCAGAAACTGGAGATAAGCACCGGCCCTATCAGCCACTTAGGCTGAAGAAAGGATTTAGCTAGCTTAAGGCTGACCAACTTCCTCAAACTTCAGCTTTCAAAAACTCATCGTAATGTGTTGAATGTATCAACACTTTTAGTTGAATTATAGTTGAGCAAAATCTCAGGATGGCCATTCAAACATTGAGCTGTTTTTTGTTACTTGTTATTTTCGCTTCTAAAAAGGGAGTGGGCTCACATCCTACCCCCTGCATGGCCCTAAGTAGTCATGCACTGTATCTAGGGGTCACCCCTTAATCCCTTCATGGTCCCTGGTAGTCATGCAGTGTAACTTTGGCTCACCCCTTAATCCCTTCATGGTCCCTGGTAGTTGTGCAGTGTATTTTTGTCTCACCCCTTAAGCCCTGCATCGCTCCTTGGTAGTCATACAGTGTAACTTGGTCTTGCCCTTTAACCCCTTGCATGGCCCTTGGTAGTCATGCAGTGTAGTTTGGGCTCACCCCTTACCCCCTGTATGACCTTTGGTAGTCATGCAGTGTAGTTTTGGCTCACCCCTTACCTCCTGCATGGTTCCAGGTAGTCCTGCAGTGTAGTTTGGGCTCACCCCTTACCCCCTGCATGGCCCTTGGTAGTACCAGTATTTGGGCTCACCCCCTACCCCCTGCATGGCCCTTGGTCATCCTGCAGTGTAACCCTGGCTCACCCCTTACTCCCCCCCCCTACAAGATCCTAGGTAGTCATATAGTGTAACTTGGACAAACTTACAAACCTTAAATGTTGTGATTAGTGCATTTACTATGGTTTAACCACAAGTCTGTTTTCTGTTGCAGGAAGCCATCAGCTGCTAATTCTGTGTGGCCTGGGGGGACTTCTCGCACTGGGCCTGGTAATAATAGCTGCAGTTTGTATTTGCACAAAAAGGAAGAACAACACCACTGTGCAGCTTTCACACACTAGCGAACAACTCCTTCCACCAGGGCAAGCAAATTGCAACAGACAATCAACAGATGTGCAGCCTCACCTACTGTATGTGTCAAAGTACCGAGATAGCCGAGGGCCACCTCCCTGTTACACGGACTTAGTTTAATGTACAACATCAGTTCCAAGTTTGTTGTTAAGTTGTGTGTAAATCTGTGTCTATGGTATTTACAACATGTCAATTTATTTAGCAAGTTAAATGTTTGGAAGCTAGTCCGATTAGGTTATAGCTAGTGATATTTACACTGAATCGATGTAATATACTGTTTACTGTACCAGTGTATGTAAAAGCATTCCATACAGCTGTAAACAAGTTTTAGGGTTCAGTCTTGTATTGTAATTCAACCACAGGGGTATAACCATATTTGACACTCTAAGTGCCAAACCTCTTTCTAATACTCCCTAATTCCTCCCTATAAATTGATGAGGAGTGGCTGAGTGGAAGAGTTATGGGGAGCTTAATAATACATTCACCTTCATCAACCATACTGAAAAAGAGTACATCAGTAGTGTAAATTTATAATCAATAATTGTAAGTTAGTATTTGACATTTACCATAAGCAACCTAGTAATAGTTCAGCACAGTTTAGATTGATTTGCCATAGGCAAGTTCCGAGTTCATGTTAAAATTTTGAATTGTTTTATTCAACCACTTTTTAGTTTTTAAACTGTTTTGTAGGACAGTGGGAGGGGAGTTTAGCTACTAGTTCAAAAAGTTAGAACTTTAGTTGTTTGAATTTTCTCCTCTTCCTAAAACCAACTACATATCTCAAAGAAAAATAAGCCTAAACATTTTGTTTACAAAACTTCTAACGAGGTTTGTAGAATGTTCATTTTTTTGTAGAAAAGGTATATTTAATGTAAAAAGGTTTTGCAAACAAGAATAAAGATAACGTTTTTACAAGTAAAAGGCATGTTTGTCCAATATCAGAAACTAGGAGCTTCGTGGGCCAAGTTTAACCCTACACCTTTTCCCCACCCCCGCCTTAAATGGTTGTGAGTATGCCCTTGTAGGGGACAGAAAGCAGCAAACGCCGCAATCAACAAACATCGATGCATCCTCGTACAAATCCCCGAAAAGGCCGAGGCTAGTTATAGTTCAGCGCCCTGAGTTTCTTTTTAACCTGTGACGACTGGTTTTCAGCTGTAACAGGTTTAAGCCTATCGTGCTCAGGAAATAACCCCATAATTGAGTTGGCGAAAGAAACTTGCTAAGTTCTCCAGTTTTTCTGTTTCTCGAGTCAGACGGGAAACATTGTAACTACACCCACCTCCGCTCTTTACGACCCCGGAAACTGTTCTTGTTAGCCTCTCGCATTTGAGCCCCCAAGTGGAGAATGCTAAGTATTTGAAGCAATGTTTGACAGTTTTTTACTTGCCTTGGGTAATATATTGACTCGCTTTACATGTTGCGCCGTATAGCACACACTTGAAGAACAACAGCGCTGGGTCCAGTTGCACGAATCCTGGATAAGTTATCCGCTGGATAAGTGCTTTCTATTTATGCAGTAAAACTATAATCATGAGAGTTATTTGACATAATTTAAGCCATTGCTTTCGGAGTCTTCCACTCACTTGACAACCTGAGACAGAGAAATCAACAGAGAGTCAAATAATCTTTGTTTTATTAACGACGACCATCTGGTTTTATCAAGCGGAAAGCTTATGCAATATAAAGAATTGAGAATATTAAATTGAATTAGGGCACAGGCTTCCCAAACGAAAAACTCGAATCTTTTATGCATCTACTAATCTCAGTACGAAGTATCCATCTGGTGTTCGAATATATCTTTACCAAACGACCTCAAAATGGCACGAAAAACCGTAACAAAAACAAAGAGCCAACACATTAGAGATAAGTGCAGTTTATTCCAAACTAGGTAGTAATTTGCAAGCATTGAAAGATTCTAAAGAATTTCCCATACAAGTAGTTGTTACTTACGTATAAGCTAACACTAAGTACATGAAGTCAGTCGTACCGAGGTAAAAAAAAGTCGAGTTTTACGATTGGGAAGACTGTGACTGGGTTTGAATTCCCCTTTATGTTTTATAGGTGCTCACTTTTCACTTTGTTAGTCTGTATACGCAGGATTTATCTTACAAAATGTCGGACACAACTGTTCGATCAAAGTAATCTCTGTTGAAGTTTAATTTAGAATAATTACATTTCAGAATATGTGATCAAAGATCGTCGATCACCTCTGCCTTGAAAAATTGTCTATATGTGCAGTCGCGTGCCAGCGATACATGGCGGGAAGATACTGAGCTACGAACATGCGCAGTGTCAATCTTGCTGGCAGCGATCACAGAGCACCAGGCAGTACTTGGTAGTGCTACTGTTTCGTTCGCCGCATGTGGCGCACCATTCTTGACAGCCTCGGGACTTTTCGAACTCATCTGGTTTCTCTTCAAAGTTACACTCTCCACATCGAACTTTAACAATTGGCTTGGCCTCTATTGCTGACCCAACGCTTGTTCCTACTCCGCCTAAAGCAAAAACTGCTTCAGTTAATAGAGATCCGGGGCCAGTTGTTCTGGTATATGTCTATGGAACCAACTTTGTTAGAAAAGATTTTGAAAAGGAAGAAAAATGTCGCTTACTTCATTGAAGTAACTCTTTGGGGGAGGGGAAGGGGGGGGGGGGCGAGAGGGCCTTTTAGGTTGCTAAGGTATAAATATTTTCAAATATGCAAATTACAAGAGATGTGACGTAATATGGGGAACCCAAACACAACAGCTGTTTTTGTAACGTGTGTTTATTTTTGTGTTATAGTTACACCATTGCAAAGTAACAGGATCATTTGTCGTGTAATTCAAGAAATAAATGAATTCCCCCTATTCCCTTAAAATCTCGGCCACCAAAAGTGTACCTCGATGAAACAAGCGCCATTTTTCTTTTTCAAAATCCTTTCTAACAAATTAAGTTCAATAAACACGATATTTATACTTTAACTCTTAACAAAACCTATTGGTTGTCGTGTAATTCAAGAAATAAATATTGTTTTGTGAATTTTCAACAAACAAACCTATTAGTTGTCGTGGTAATTAACCCCTGATTAACGCTAATCGTCTTTTGAACAACTGGACCCCAAATTACAAATATGGCGAAAACGCCGTTTATATGAATTTCTAGCCTGCAAATCAAGTTTTCGTCCCATTTTTTGCTTGGCCGAAAAGGAAACCTCGCCAAAAAGCAAAGGAAACCCTTGCTTCGCAATAATCGCGTTCAGAAGCTTTTCTTGAGAGCTTGCAAACGAGATTATTTAAAACTATTAATCAAAAACTATCTTAAACCAAATGCGGCAGGGACAAACACAAAGATACAAAAACAGAGAGACGGTAGAAAAGGAGACTTAAGACGGGTCCCAGTCCCCGCAGAGAAGAGTAGAGCCTCATACCTGCAATAAGTGCGGGGCCTGCGAACCAACCAACCACAGGGATAAACATTGCTGCCGTCCCGGCAATAGCGAGAGAAGAGCCCGTTATACGCCCTGCCTTGCACGTGCCGTAGAGATGCGTCGATAAACGGCGATGAATTCGCAACTTTGTTGCGCTCTGATGCAGTTTCCTGGTTGCCTTGGCAACGTTACACTTCATGCAAATATGGCCGTTGTAACAGTCTTCGCAGACCTTGTAGCAATGATTGGCTGCATTGGCATCTCGCCAGCTGCTACACTCCACGCCGCATCTGGTAAATCAGACGGCAAAAGACAGTGATGAGGAACTTCTAAATCAGGTACATGTAGTACAAGTGACACGGTTTATTTGATGCTGACTTGATTAGCACTGCCTATAGGTCTGAGAACGAAATTTTACGAACGCACACATTCAACATAATACTAGGGTTGATTATACGAAAGAAGTAAGGCGCGACTAGCATAAAGCTCGCCTTATCTTAGACGCAAAAAACACTCGATGTTGATTGTGATGGTTATGTTAATGATGATTGTGAGGTTGATTGTGACGGTTACAGTGATGGTGATGGTAACGGTTACAGTAGTGGTGATGGTAACGGTTACTGTGATGGTGATGGTAACGGTTACAGTGATGGTGATGGTAGCGGTTACAGTGATGGTGATGGTAACGGTTACTGTGATGGTGGTGGTAGCGGTTACAGTGATGGTGATGGTAGCGGTTACAGTGATGGTGATGGTAACGGTTACTGTGATGTTGATGGTAGCGGTTACAGTGATGGTGATGGTAATGATAATGGTAATGGTTATTGTGATGGTGATGGTTAACGTTACTGTGATGGTGATGGTGATGTTAATGATGATGGTGATTGTGACGGTTACAGTGATGGTGATGGTAGCGGTTACAGTGATGGTGATGGTAACGGTAACTGTGATGGTGATGGTAACGGTTACAGTGATGGTGATGGTAGCGGCTACAGTGATGGTGATGGTAATGATAATGGTTATTGTGATGGTGATGGTTAACGTTACTGTGATGGTGATGGTGATGTTAATGGTGATGGTGATTGTGACGGTTACAGTGATGGTGATGGTAGCGGTTACAGTGATGGTGATTGTAACGGTTACTGTGATGGTGATGGTAGCGGTTACAGTGATGGTTATGGTAGCAGTTACAGTGATGGTGATGGTAACGGTTACTGTGATGGTGATGGTAATGGTATAGGTAATAGTGATTGTGACAGTTACAGTAATGGTGATGGTAATGGTAATTCTGATGGTGACGGACAGTTACAGTGATGGTGATAGTGGCGGGTACTGTGATGGTGATGGTAATGGTAATGGTAATAGTGATTGTGACAGTTACAGTAATGGTAATGGTAATAGTGATGGTAACGGACAGTTACAGTGATGGTGATAGTGACGGTTACAGTGATGATGATGGTGACGGTTATAGTGATTGTGATGGTGACAGTTATAGTGATCGTGATGATAATAGTGATGGTGACTGACGGTTATGTGATGGTAATGGTAATGGTGACGGCGGCAACGAACCTTTGGCAAACCAGAAGACACCCGGGCTGCTCTGCTTCAGCTTCTCCGCAGTTCGTACACTTGGGCAAGTCTGGCGCTTTCTCCGTGGCCGCGTCTACAATTTCTATAACGCCGGTGACGACAGCCAGGCCTGCCAGAGCTCCTCCGAGGCATTTGCCGGTAACTTGCCCAACCTTCCCCGCCACAGCTAGACGACCTGCTCCAACGGCCAGTGTACCCCCTCCAACTGTGGTGCTGAGAATTCCTAGAGAAAAAAACAATGGCTACAAAGTTTAAAAATTAAGGCATTTCTTGGGGTGCAGGCGGGTCTGAAGTTCTAAAAAGCACAAAGGGTGCAATTTTTTGGAAATACTTACAAAATTATTACTTTGCCTTAGACGATTCTGCATTACAACGCTTTCATAGTTTTTTGGCCCTATACTTTCAAGGCGTTGAACCTTCTAAAACTTTCTAACATTGCCTTAATCTATACTGCACGAGTCTCTTGTAAACTAGAAATACTCGACAACAACCTTTTTTCATAAGAACAACTTTATAAGAACAACGAGGCTCAGATTGGCAAAACTTAAGAACAACTTATGAACAAGATTAAGTTCGGGGAACGATTGAGAATTTTTTTTAGCTTTACAAAAAATGATTCGCATTTTTTCGGCTTTGGACCGAGTTTTTAAAAGTTTTCGGAAAGGTCAACACAACGGTTGGTTAGATTTTGTCCAGCGCATAAATTGAGAGTAATTAAGCTGCAATGTCGCTAAACCAGCGGAGTTCCGAGAGAACATTTTGAATATGAAACCAATCCTGGGATAGTCGCTGGAAATCGTCTCGGGAAAATGAATCCGGGGATGAATTGATCAAGAGAACACTCGCCAAGCAATCCGTTTTCAAATACATGTATTACAGTTTTTTTCGGTTTAAGCCACACATAGAAATAAGAACAAATTAAGAACAATTCGAGGCTCAAATCGCCAAAAAAAATTAAGAACAATGAGCCTTGGCCACATTTACTGTTTCTTATTTAAAAAAAAGCGTGTAGCCACAATTCAATAGCATCGCAGGCTAACACAGACGAACAATCAAACAAAGAACACGATCGAGTGACGAATCTACAGAAGTCCCATTTTATCAGTTTCTATCAATGTCCTCCGCGACTTTTTTATTTTATTTTTGTTGCTCGTAAAGTGAGGTTTACCTCCGATATTTTGCTCTGAAAATCAATAGCTTCGTATTCATAATGAAGTATGGATGAGTACTCACGTTGTAAACAAGACGTCGACAAGAAGAATTTGGAAACACAACAAGATGGCGCAATTTCTTCGCATGCCCGTACGACGGGCCAAATTTCCGTACTCGCCCATACTTCAAGTTCAATACACATACGAAGCAATTGATCATCAGACCAAAATATCGAAAGCAAACCTCGCTCTACGAGCGACCAAAAATTATCTAAGTCAGTGTTAGGGTTAGGAGGAGGTAATGGAGAGGGTTGGGGTAAGGTTATATCTTTTTTAAAACACATAACCTTACCTCATTAAAAGAATTAAAATTCTAATTAAGAATTAAAATTCCTGAAATGAAAATATGAAGATTGGCGGCCATTATTGTACGCATATAAATTAAGTATGATGAGTACGGAAATTTTGCTCGTTGTCGAAACCAAAGTTTTCTGTTGAGGAGCTGTGCGTCAGTGAGAGAAGAACTTTAACTGGCCTCCGTATTGCAAAAAATAGCCTTAATACCTTCCGCGAGTCTGAGGTCTCGGTTCTGCTTCGCCTGCTTGGCAGCGTCTGCATGATAATACGAGCACAGGGAAGGATGGTGGATAAAGTACGGCTTGCTCTTTAGCACCTTCTTGCAGTTGCAACACATATCTTGCTTGAACAAATGAGCCATGTTTTCTCCCAGAAGGCAACGAACTATGTTGTATCTCTCTGCAAGTGTTGGTATACTAAGACTATTCTCTGTTTCTCGGAAATGGATTTAAAGTATTGTTTTACGAAATTATACCGAAAATAGCTTTTTCCTGGTATCGCAACGGGATCGGCTAGACTGATTGGACCGGAAGTGTAATGACTTATACATTGGCTGGAACTGAAAATTTTAAACCAAGAACAACTGAGTTGAGAGAGCTAGACAACTACACCTTTGGCTGTTCATTTACATTAGAAAATTTGGAGCTGTCTGGTCAAATGTCAGTCAATAATAAGTAAATAGATTCATTTGGGTCCAAGTAAATTTAGGCAGTAATTCCGTAATGTCCACAAACATCAACACCTTTAAACAAATCTTTGCATATTTAAACAAACCTTAAAGTATTATAAATATGAATCTTGACTGAAATTTCCTTATAATGAACAGCAAACGGTGTGATAAAATCCAAAACAAAGTTTGCGTTGGCCGGAAATGAGATCTGTTTTAAGTATTAAACAATGGGGAACAGTCTTTAGTCGGGTCAAGGTCTCATGCACGTTTTTTCTCCGAACGACAGGAAGTTTTTCGAACCAGAATTGTTATATGAAGCGGGATGGGAGTTCATTAATGACGGGCGCACGTGTTTCTGAATTAATTCCGTACTAGCTTATACGAAACTACCAAGTTATCTAAATTCAGGGGAATTCTTATGCAATATAAACCAATACAAATATTGTAGCTGTCAAACCCCTTCAGCTCACCGACGAGATCGATCAGGTCTGACAATGAGTCACCTCTTTCGTCCGGAAGGTTTCGAAGATTCACTTTGCGATATTTGCGGGAGAAATCCAAAAAGTCACAGAATCCATGACAGAGAGAAGATAGTTTGGCTGCACGATGACGGGCAGAATCTTCAGGTCCCGAACAAAGCATTGAAGATAGCACGCGGTGCCACACAAAGTACCGGAGCGTTGGCGACGGTTGGAGTCGCTGGCGGCCGCATGGCGTACAAGGGGAAGATTGGAAAAAGAACCGGCGGTAAGATCAAACTCACTCAACAATTAAATGATTTAAGGAAGAGAATCTAAGAAAGGGAAATATTTGAGGAATGGTTTAGGGAAAGGAATTTAAGGAAGGGAATTTTAATGTTAACTATAGTTCTTTGATAACAAGGGGTCGAAACCTAACCAGTAACTCTGCATTTGCTAGAACTATAGCTAATATTGGCGGGGCACTTCGCTATACGTGCACGTTGACTGATCCACAGACTTCGTGGCTTTTAAAGTGACGACCGACAAGCAAGGGATGCAACCAAATTATTGTTCAAAGTCGGGTGAT
>JAOBAT010089539.1:0-17798 GCA_026413305.1 Hydrozoanthus tunicans
GGTCATATGTGTCATAGCAAAGTCACATGAGTCATATGTCCATGAATGCCTGATTAAGTCACACAAGTCATACTTGTTATATTGTTTCTCAAACATATGACACATCTGAATATGCCACAGTCATATGTTTTGTTCCTTCACTACAACATGACTAACATGTGACAAACATATGAAAAACATAGGACAAACCTATGACTTGTCATAGGTTTTACATATGTTTGTCATATGTAAGTCATATGTTCAAAATTCAGTAGTGAAAATTGTTCAAAGATTTTTCAAAACTAACTCTATTAAATGAATGATCACGAGTCATGAAAATGTTTACAGATTTGCGAAGGACGGTGGATGTTGTTGACGCGTTGATCGCATGACTTAGGAGCCGTCGGAAAATCGATTCCGTCCAGCTTAACGTCAATTGGACGTTAAGAGGGGGGGAGGAGGGCAAGGGAGTTGACCGTTGACGTTAAGGAAAAGGCTTGAAATATTATACTAGTAGTAATCCCAGATTAAAAAGTGCCTTCGACATAATGTGTTGAAAAATTGACACATTTCAGATTCTTTTTTTGATTTGCTTTGTGATTGATCATTTGGCTCAATGGCCGCTAAGTACAATGACTGGGTTGCTTTGGTTTGTGACCATAGTGGGTAGCTTGGCTCGATGTCCTCCGAAGAATAAGTGTCAGCTCATCTGGATTGTTCAACCAAGCGGTATTTTGTGCAGTCAAATTGATGAAGGAAACGCAGTTCTGTGGACATGGACCGGTGCAAGCCGTTCTCGCACGTCAGGTTTTCTGCAAGCTCCAGACTTTCGAAACTCGCAAAGGGCAGTTTATGGATTACTCCAGCTGAATTTTTAATATGCTGTAACACACTAATATAACTTTCTTGTGGTACAAAATTTGTGACGAAGCTTGACACCGCAGTAGCATTTTTTGAACTGCAAAGTGTGACTATTTTCGGAGTGTTGCAATAATGTCAAAAAAAGGCTCGACTTTCGAAACTCGCAGCGAGCGGTTTATGAATTACCCGAGCTGGATTTTTAACATGTTGTAATACTATAATAGAGCTTTCCTGCAGTGTAAAATTTGTGACAAAGCTCGACATCGCAGTTGCCTTTTTTGACCTGTAAACTTTGGCTATTTTCAGAGTGTTGCACCGTTGCTGCAAGTACGCAAAATTAAACAGAAAAAATGTCATGGCCAGATGGTTTTAGTTTTAAAATTTTTACATATTCTCGTTGTGAAAGGAACTTTTTAATTTTGTGAGAAATCTCAGCTCCATAGAATAAAGCAATTGCGTGTACGCGAGAGTCAAAGTTGACTGACTTTTCATTGAAATTACCAGGGCCCGAGGGCCCGTGAGCGCTAAATTAGGTTTTCCTAAATTTCTCGAAAACGAAAGCTCAGTTGCAAGTTTAAATGTGACTCCTAAAATGAGTTCAGCAAAGGGGTTCTCCAAGCAAAGTATAAAGAAATCCGAAATTTGACGTTTGTCCACGAGTATTTGATTTTCTCAGTCAGTGGCTCTTAATACTTTATGATATAATAAACTGTGATCAAGTTATCCAAAAGGTAGTGCAAAAAGCGATAAGATGTTGGGAAATGCCCGTAACTTTTTAAAACATATGAAGATCTCAATCTTGCATGGGTCTTTAATTTTTTTGTTTACAAGTGATATTTTTAGTACATTATATACATTTACACAGGGTGAAATATATTTAGACTTAAGTGTGAAAAATAGAAATGCTGAAAATTTGATTTTACACTTCAGAACGTATGTGAAATTATTTTAAATAAAAGGTTATCAACTCTTCACACAAATTTCACAAGATATGTTTGTGTGAAAAACTAAAATGTATAAAAATGTGTGAAAATTGTAAAACTGAAAATTTTACACATCAGAATGTGTAAAAACTAAAATGCTGGAGACTTCACTTATCAGAATTTCTCACAACAATTAAGTTTTCCCACACATTTCAAGCACTAAAAAGTGATCTTTAGTTTGTTTTATTTTTCAAACAAAGCTTCACACAATATAGAAAAAGCCTAAATATGGTGTTTCACAATTTCACATGTTTTTCACTCACTGTCAAAATTTCACACCACAAGCTATTGTGAATTTTTTTTTTCACGCAATATTAACATATATGAAAACTTTCACACAGGTTTAACATCTGTTTAACACAATGCCTCTTCATAGTGTTTGTGAAAGTTCACTCTATTCCAGTTCTCCTGGCTGCCAGAGAAATTATTCAGTTAAGCATTGGCAACAACAGTCAGCCCAGGTGAACACCAGTTTGTTCTGAAAAGGGTTCGTCAGCCTCCCATAATGGATGGCACAGGTGGCATTTTCATACAGTCTTTGGATGGTGGTGACAAACTTTTGAAGAAAACCGTATCAATTGGTGTCAGTACCATTTTCCTGATGACATCCCCGTTGTTGCTTCCAAATGCATTCTAAAAGTCAAGACGGACTGAATAAAGGGGGTTCTTCTTCTCCTGGTACTGCTTGATGATGACGCACATAGTGGCGATGTGGCAACTTACTGAAGCCTGCCTGCCTTGCCTTGTCCAATGTTGTCTTTAGTCTTTCTAAGATAATTCTCGTTAAAGCTTTCCTTGGGATTTCTCTCCAGTTGTTGCAGGATGACAGGGTCCCTTTCTTCGACAGCTTCACGAGGTGGCCTTCCTTCCAGTCTTCTGGCACTCTCCCTTGCTTCCAGATCTTGTGGGTAGGAATGGGTGCAGCATGTCAGTTGAAGTCTGGATGCCTGCCTTCATTACTTAGAAGGTAGTTTGCCATCAATGCCTGCTGCTTTGCCTGAACTCAGTGACTTCATGGCCTTGGTGATCTTGTACTTGGTAGGGGGTTGGTAGGTATTCAATAGGTTGCCAAATGTCTAACAGAACAAATGGAGCAAGTCTGTTAAGTGCTTTCTTGAAGTGTTTTGTCCTCTGGTCTTCCTCCCCTGAAATGGTATAATTGCCGTTCTTGTCTTCGACTGGGCAGCTAGGCTTCCTTTTTTTCCAGAGAGGCTCCTCATGATCGCATATTATAGTCAATTCGTGATTCTTTGGTCTGCTGCAGTCTCTGTCGTCTTATATAATTTCCTTTTGCAAACTACAAAAGCCCACTGATATTGTTCCTCAGTTCAAACTTGAACTCTTCTGCTTATAAATGTTCTCCCCTTTTGGCTTGCACGTTGAACTTGTGTGGTGTTTTTCCTGTCTTGTTGTTCTTGGCTTTTAACTTGGCTTGAAGAGAGCAACAAAAGGAATTGAGCTTCATCTGTTCCTCACTTCATCCTGATGTTGTGCAGATTTCTCCACTTTGCCAATGGTGCTTCCAAAGATCAGGTCGTCACTGAAAGTACAAAACTCCGTGAAAAGTTTGCCATTTTCATTCTGTTCTCTGATGCCACACCTGTCCATTATCAGTTCTCTGTTGGTGTTGTCTGTTCCCTTTTTAGTGTTGAGGCCTCCAACGAAGATCTTTTAAAAGATTTCTTAAAAGAACACTCTTTGGTGTTTTGGCCGTGATGGCTTGAACTTTCTGATAAAAAGTCTCTCTGTACAAAATTCTGCAGTATCAGTTGGAGCGTAGCACTGTAAATGGAAACTTTCCTGCCCTTTGAGTTGAATCGTGTGGTGGGGATCCTTGGCGACACTGGCTCTCAGTCCTGACAGCACCGCTTATGTTACCTTGGATTTCATAAGCAGCGCTATTCCTTGTATACATGTGGGACTTGCCTTTTTCCTGCCCAGAGTAGATGATAGTTTCTCCACTCACTTACTAGTCTGATCTGTCCAGTTCCATTCCATTTAGGCTCACACAAGCCAAGGATCTTCAGGATACATTTTTGAATTTCTCTACAAACCTTTACTACTTTCTGGTTTCATATAGGGTCCTGATGATTCAGACCCCTATTCTGGTTGCTGGCTTTTGTTGTCATCAGTGAGAATAGTTTACATATTTTGTTGTTAATGAATAATAATATACAAAAATAATTCAAATATATATATATATCGCTTTTCCCAGGATTGATCAAAAGCGCTTTACAATTTATAAACAGTAAAGTTAAACAGAATTGATTCGAAAATTAATAAAAAAGTGTAAAATGAATAAAATAATAAACAATTATAATTCTTCGTTAAAAAGAACGGTGTTGGTCATTTTATTAAACTCGTTTAAAGTGTAGTAGCGTTTCGAACAAAATCATGCAGTTTATTCCAAAGTGATGGGACAGCACAGGCAAAAGGGAAATGATTGTTCATTCAATTCCAAAACTTTTATTGCAACTCCAGGTGAACAGTATAAAGTTTACTGATTGTGACAGCTAAAATTCTTTCAAAGTCTTTAAGAAAGAATGACAATAATTGCATGCTCACTGCAGAATAGACAGTTATATATATATTTTTTTTCATTTCGTAAGGGGAAACAGTACGTTTTATCCAACACAGTTTGTAAAAAATATTAATTAGTTCAAAAATAATCGTTTGTGACATTTTTTGTATAGGACTGGAATGCCCCTTACACGGAGCCAGAGAGCACATCAAGCGCTGTAAGTTGTTTACTTTTGTTAGTAAACATGAGCTATATCAAGTTGCCAACGAAAGGTTGAAATATGATTAATTGATGGAATAATTGTTCCAAAAGCGGGCATAGGATATGAGCTCGAGATGTTAAATATCCAAAGAGACCTGTAGTGCTGAGTTGGCTAAAATTCATCTCATATCCAACAAGCATAAATTGAATAAGTGTTTTATTAAATTTCTTGAGTTTTCTAAACCTATCTATACTTGAAATGACAGCTAAAAGTTTTCGGAACCATATTTCAGCTTTGCAACACTGTAAAGTCAGATTTCTGATAGCCGAGATTGGTGAAACAATCAGAATGCTAGAAACGTGATATTGGAAGTTGAAAAGTTAATAAAAACTGATATTCATAGTTTAAAAGTTTAAATGTCAAAGATTTTCGTCTGTTGAAAATGTTCAGGCTTACGAACAAACATGTATTGTTCCTTGTAGTTTAAAAGTTTACACAAACAATTTCCACTGAAATTGTTATTTTTAGGTTTAGGTGTATACCAAGAAGATCCCGAAATATTTTGCTAAAAAAATTTGTGTATACCTTAAACAAAGAAATAATGTTATTTTAAACTGTTTATAAAGTATAACGAAAACTGCATTTAATAATCAAAAGTTAAAACTAACCCGGGTGCGACCCAACTTTTGTTCACACTGAAAAATACCAAAGACGCGTGAAACACAAGCCTGGGACGAACCTGGGTTAGTTTTACACACGCATGCCCAGTTTCACTAATAACAAAGCATCACGCATGTGCAAAATCAAAATTAACCCGAGTTCAACCCAGGTTGATGTTTACACGTAACTTTTCTAAACTAACCCGGGTCGAACCAAACTCTGGAGATGGGTTAGATCGAACCCGGGTTAACAGTGTTTACACAACAAAAACTAAATCGGGTTAGATTTAACCCGGGTGGAACCCGGATTAGTTCGTGCCGTGTAAACAGGGCTCGAAAAATCAAAGTAAAAATCACTGTTCTTCACTTGATTACCTCTTGGACAACTGCAAAAATTCTATGAAAACATACGGAGTCAGTAAAACCAAATGTCAATCAGTAATAAGTATATTTATTAAATGGTAACTCTGATTTTCGGTCAATAACCAAATTTTCAGCGTTCTGATTGGCTGAACTTAGGTCAATAAGCTACCGTACAGACTTTTTTGAGTTGCGGACTTCAAAAGTCAAAACAATGTCCGGTGAACTTCATTATCCGCTCGAAATTACAAGTATTGAGATTGACCAGAGAAAAGTTCTACAAGAGACGTCAACTGAAAATAATAACCAGCCGGAAAGGTAAAGCAGTGAATGAAAACTTTCAGCGAATGGAGAAAGCCGTCGAGTTTGTCGACGGTGCGAAAATTGAAGTTCAATTAACATTGTTGAGAATATTTTTACAAGAAATAAATGCTTTTTAACCAAACTAATGAGCCATTTCATAACTCGGTCTGTCCGGGAGAATATTTTACCCTCGGTCTGTACAGTGAAAGACCTCGGGCAAAATATTCTCCCGGACAGACCTCGCTCTCGGTTATTAAGATGTTTCTACTATTCAACTGCACGAATAACCATACAAATAACACCATGAGAGGGCCTGGGGCGAGTACAAATATCCCACTGCAATAATGAGCAATAATCGCCTTTCGGGCTCGTCAAAATACTAAAGACTCGTCAGTCAAAAAAATCCAGCCATACTACATACTAAACTGTCTAATAAGACATGTAAATATATTCAGTGGGGATCGCGAACACCAAATCGTGTGATGACTGAAGCGAATTAAAAGCCAATAATAAGATTCTGAACGAGTACTGCCTGCAACCAATAACGTTTGTTAGCCAACCGCAAGAGCAATTTCCCGTGGGTAACTGCCTCCTCGTAATCAACGGGGCCGTCACTTCGAGATTCTGACGGTATAGATAGAACAAACAAGATACTGTGTGCGATATTGATCGTTTTATTGCTTTCTTTGACTCCTGAGCTTGACGAATCCCCCTCCGCCCTATCTCTTTTAGCAGAGCAAGGTTTTTTCACCAGTTTGTAAAAACGTTTTCATACATATTTTTGTTTTCTGTTTTATATGAAATACCTGCTTTTCTTATGAAAGGAAAGGTAGACAAAAGCGTCTGTCGTCTATCTGACAGCGGAAGTCGAAAATATATTAGGTAGATAACGGCCTCGCGTGAGTTGCAACAGACGAGAGATCAAGAGTTGGATAAAATAAATAGCAGAACTTAATAGTTTCATGAGAAAAAACTGCTCGTCAAATAATTTGCCTTTCGATTGCCGCTAACGTTTCTCACGCAAACCGTAAGAGCAATGAACGACCTATCCAAATGAGAAAAACATTAGGTTGTTATAAAATATGGTTACAGCTGAAGCTAGATTGTACAAGAGCTAACTTTGAACTTCCTCTAATTTTGCTACTCTTACATTGTGAACATTATGCTGTGTCTGAGACTCATATTTCTAAACCTTCATTTTACCCACGTGAAATTTGATAAGTTGTTTTGAAACTGATTTCTATTAAAGAGTAAAAAATGAATGATTAGAAACTTGTAATTATGATTATAAAAAAGGCGTCTTTAACACCAAGTTTTTTACACCTGCCAATGAAATATATTCATTCACTGCTTGAATTCGTATATCTCCACTGGCCTTGATCTTTTTCGTAATGTTTTCCTACTTTCTTCATTATAGAGGTTTTTGGTTGAACAAGTGTTGCACCCGAGGAGATTAATGCGATTATATAATAAACAGCGGCTATGAAGTCAGAATCGCAAAGCATGATAAAAGCCAGCAAGTCTGCTTACTTTACTTTAAATAGTATTCAAACATTTAACTTAATGGGCCTTAACAGAACTTACGCTTATTTACCTTTTAAGAGCCCTAGCTCTTTGCAAGTGTTTGACAGGTTTAAAGTGACCAAGAATGAACGTTTTAGCCACCAAACAGTTGGCGCGTTAAGTTTTAAGAAAATGTTAAACTTCTAGCTAGCTCACAGCTGTTGAGTCAATGAGTATAACATTATCAATTCAGCTTATTACAAGTTAGATTTTTAATAAGGCAAAATAATTGTTTAGGTCAAATGCGAAGAAACTGCAAACTGTATAGGTGAGTTACTCGAAAAACTTTGTCGCTTAATTTCTTATCTTGTTATAGATTCTGCTTCATCTCTTGACCCACTTGGTAAGCTTGCTTTGTTTGGTTAATTTCCTGTTATGCTTCCCTGAAAGTTATCATCTTACTGGTGAAGTGTTGGACATGCACGCCGTCTTTTAGAACTCTGTTTTATTGTGTCTTTAACAAAAATTGCCACAAAAAGGCCAAATGGTCGGGTCGTACTATATTAGTTCATGCAGTCCCACTAAAACATTTAAAATAAGGTTTATAGTTTCCGTGTTACTTTGCAAAGCTAAAACATGGCTCGAACAAGCTTTGAATTATTAGCATTCTTAATGAACTAAAAATATTTAGCTGATCAGCGGAAGTTATCTAAGTTTATTTTACCAGAGATAACATGAACTTCCCGTGACGATTATGCATCATTGGTCATCTTTTAAACATAATTATCTACCCTGGAGCTCAAGAAAGATAAGCAAGAGAAAACAACCTCAACAATCGTTGTTAGTTTTACACGAACTTTTGTCATTTCTCTGCGACGAGACAACCTATGAGTTTGTTATTTTCAAACTCTTTTAAGAGCGATTCTCTTTAAAGATTGCGTGACAACGGGAGAATGTGGCACAATTTCAAAATATCGACCCCAACAATTTTTCGTCCAGAGATAGCCTATTATGTCCTAAGAAACGTGGTATAACTTTTAAGTTCAGGAGTCTTTTCAATTTCGAGAAAAGCTCGAAAAACTCCAGACGACTCGTGAATTGGAAAAATCATCAAAATGGCGCCGCAATCGAGGGTAAGAGAATAGAAACTCTCGTGACTCGGACAAAGAAGAAAAAACATTTTTCTTTGTTTTATAATTTGATTAATGAGATAAAAAGCTAGTGATTAAGGCCTAAAGAAATGGATAGTTGTTGGTTTTAAATTACTTGTGAAAATTCAAACATTTGCTAAAATTTCGAACTTGGAAAATCCCAATTTGCGACCCATTTTAAAACAATCATTACCCTATGGGGTAAAATTCAGAATTGGCTGAAACTTCGAGTTTCACGACTTTAATATATATGCTCAATGCTAGCAAAAAAATCATTTTGGCAAAACTTATTTCCTTGACGAGCGGCCCGATAAAAATTCGCCAAAATTAGCCGATTTTCAATTAGCAAATGGAACCAAGCCCCGGCAGCTGTCGAAAAGCGTGCAAGACATCTTGTGAAAACATGGTAAATGTTCTTGTTACGACTGTTCGAATTAAGTTACTTTATAATGTATTAGGAGTTAAACTTACTATATTCCTGTTTGGAGGCAAATTTTGTGAGCTAAGTGACTTTTTTTGCCTTACAACTTGTTTTCTTGCTGCAATGAAATGTTTAACACACTATAAATGACTAAACTTTCTTGTGCTCTTTTCGAACAGAAACTGACTCCATGGCGATCGATCTGTACCCTGTCAATTAAAACTTTTAACTTGTCAAAATTTTGTTTTACGGGAACTACAGACTTCAAACCTCGAGAAAGTGACTTTCTGCTGCTGAAATATGGGAGGAAGAAGCCATTTTCCCGATCGTTTGACAATATCAACAAAATTCCCATGGCTATGTTTGTGTAACAAAAATGATGTGAATCGATCTTGTAGTTTGGAGAAAACATTTTCAACAAAATATTGAATTTCATAAACAATTTTGAAAATTTCATAAGAATGAGCATTTAGTTTTACTTTAGAGTTGTCTGTGTAACTACTAGGGCAGTTGAAAAACAACTCTATTTATAAAATAAATCGTCGGTACAGTTTTGCATTTGAAGAATCCAGTATTTGCTCATAAAAGCTGATAAAACGATTCGATTTATAATTCATGAGACAGTGTTTGTAGGATATCAAAGTTTTGAAACCTACTATCCGCAAACATTGCTCATTGATGTGATTACAAAAATCGATACAAGTCAGTTGCCTCTGCTAAACATTAACGAAAATGAAGCGGAAGTAATGCTTTATTCCGACACGATTTTGCCCGCTTTTGAGAAGTTTAGCTAACAACGAAGTAATGTTCACTGTCATTTCCGAATGCCTATAGTATTTCTCTATATAAAGTTAGTAGAATCAGTTCATAAAATCGAAAACATTCAGGCCATCGAGTCCACAGTAATTAGATTCTTAAACCTGATGGTATTCCACGCTTAAAAAATAATATATAATTATTTTCAATTGGAAAATGCACCAAATGTCTTTTTCCATTTTCCTTAGAGTATTCAGTTCAAGAAAATAGTGTTGCTTGCGCTTTAGTCATCTCTAAGCTGCAAATGACTTCTATGAATGGCCCTGAAACGTATCAGCGAGGCCAGGAGGCGAAAGAGGTAAACAAGATTTTTCTATGATAATAGCATATCAAATTGGGTCACGATAATCTCGAAAGCGTTTTTAACCCGTAGTCCATAATCCAAAATGAAAGAATTCGAGAAGTTAAAGTTACGTTTAGAGTAAAAAAATACAAAAATAAGAAGTATCACATATGAGCTTGCAACTTTCTTAACTAAATTAGCGTTTTCTTTGTTGGCTCCCTGGTCAAAAGTCCATATTTGGCCTTTTTGAATGATGACTCTATTCATGTTGGAACAAAGGACCTCGTGGGCGAGGATTCAAAATCATTCAACTGTTACGCGCGAAGATTCAAATGAATCTCTTGAGAGCGACATATTTCGCCTATGTGGGGGAGGGAGGGCAAAACCTCACTGGTGCAAATAACAACTCTGGGGGAGATAGCTTAATGGTTTTTGATCATTCAATATATTGCAAAACTTAAATCTAAATCTGAATCTTAAACTAGCACACTGGACCGTAAATCCACTTTATCTAATAAACTAATTTGAGAAACGTTTTGTTTGTGTTAGCGCTCGAGTTTCCTAGGCTGTTCTTTAACAGGAATGCAGGACGAGCCAACCGTTTTACACTCCGAAGGTGGATTTATTTACTCGAACTTCTATTGAATAATTTAAGCTTCACAACGCCGTTACGCTTTGGCAACGATGCTGCAAACAAAGCGATACTCTCTAATCTCTCTAACAATAACTGATGCGGGGACAGTTATTCAACGTTCAATAGGTATAACTAATTAAGCGGGAGAATGATTGTATTGAGCAAAAGCATTTTCCAAGAGCAACGGTTCTCTTTGTTTGTTAATAGAGACCTTAAGCACAAGCCGTCCGTGTTTCCACGGAGGCGAACCATAAATCAAATATCGGTAGTTGACGCGTTCTTGCACACGTCTGCGGCCGTAGTGATCGTCACGGAGGCCGCCAAGATGTTTTTCACCTCCGTGGCGATCACCACGACTGCATGACGTGTGCAAGTACGCGTCAACTACCGTTATTTGATTTCCGGTTGGCCTCCGTGGAAACACGGACAGCCTGTGCTTAAGGTCTCTAATTTCTTACGACGACGACGACGAGATGAATCACCCAAAGCGTCCCAAAGATATTCGAGAACTTGTGAAATGCTTACATAACAGTTCTTTGAGGAAGTTAGTTTGCTGGTCATGCTTATCTAAGGCACAAGTATCAGTTTTCTAGCAACCGTGTTATATTTCCTTTTGAAAACAAGTTAGCAACCTCAAAAGTGAGTTATAAAAAATATGCACGCACGCTGTATCATCCCCGGGAATATCGGACAGATATGCAGCATATATTACCACGCGGGTAGCAAAGGTGTTGAGGCAGAAATATAAAGGAAAGGGGGCAGATTTGGCCTAGGTTGAACACCTTTGTTTAGTATGGCAATCAGTTTTTAGCATAATCCTTTCACTTTCAACTGTCGGAGAGGAAATGCAAAATATTCCGTGTCCGACAGTCAAGAAGAGAGGGGAAAATTTTCAAAAATAAATAAAAAAATCGACCACGGGTGCTAGGATAAGATCTGTGTATAGTTAATGATTTATAGTGTAGCAACTAGTTTTACAAATACAAGTGACCGTTATTTTAACCAAACTACGTCCGAATTGTCCTTGACTATTAAATACTAGTGACATTATCGTGTCATGTCATTTATTCGGATCCCGCTTATAATACTAAAGAACTAACACGTTCAAAAATAATATTTTAATTTTTATTAGATTACTGTTTTGCCCTGTCGATTTCGTTTTTTTTTTTAATACTGATTTATTTACTTATTTTTGAATATTTCCCCCCTCTCTTCTTGTGTACTCTTGTGTTCTAACATCAAAATATTTGTACTCTACAAGTTTATGGCCCCTACAGGGTCCAAACTAAGATTCTTTTAATTTTGTTTTTCACTTTTCGTCAGTTTTCAAACACATTAATACCACAAACTTGGCCATTTAACAGTTAAGCCGGGGGGGACACACTAGGCGATTTTATACGCCGATTCGTTTAAAGGCCTGGGACGAAACTCAATCGGTAATTTTTTTTTCTCATTGGTAAAGAATTTTTTTTTCGTTTCCGGTTACGAAATATATTTTTTCATCTACAATATTTTTATTTCCTGTTCATGAGGTTGATTTTCGACCACTGCACAAGATTTCTCAACCAGCGATTTTTTTTTTCAATCATAATATTAAAAACTGAACAAGCAAATTTTCTTTCTTTTCTTTTTTCTCGCATAGTAATTTATTTTTTCAACTAGTAAATGAAGTTTCTCAACGCTCATAAGTAGTTTTTCATACTTTTGACATGTTTGGCTTGCCATATTCTTCGAAAAGTATTGAAATTTTGTTTATCAGAAACCTTTTGGAACAGCTGTCTCTAGCAGTTCTTGTTGTAAACATAATATTTGAAAAGTGTTCAGAGTTAGTAGTTTGATGAAATTTGGCACTATATTAGCTTCGAATTATCGCAATCTGAAAGTTTCAATGTATGAAAATCCTCTGCTCTGCCAGTTCAAACATATTTTTGAGAATGTTTGTTGTATGTTTTGACAGCTACCCCTAGTGGACTAAATAGTTTGGTTTATCATTTTCGTTTAGAAACTTTGTTTGTTTCAAAACGATACGTTTTTGCGCCAGCACTTTCTGTTCTACTGTTTCGGTTTGCAAAACGTTTTTGAAAAAGCGCGCATTTGTGCACAATTAGGCAGTTCATGCCCAATCAAGTTTGACCATTAGCTCCGCGTTTTTTGATTACCCATTTAAATTGCTAGGCCAGTCCAATTTAAAATCAACTTATACGGTTAGTTCCATTAAGTAAAAGTTAGAAATATTTTTGATAACTTTTTGGGTCTTGTTTACACATGTAAACTGCGTTCGCGACTCGCATCAAGCTTTTGTTTCGAACAGAGCCAATCAAAGCCAATCGGTAGGAATCGGTAGGCGGCGAGGTGCAGCGCGATGTCGTGTTCCAACGCAAATTAATATTGAAACATGTTCGACACTTACTGTCAAGCTTGAATTTGTAAGGTAGCAAAATGAATCGTTGGTCATGTAACAATTTGGCAAAAGGAAATTTGACTTTTATAATTAATCTTGAACAGAAATAGTTTTCACTTGGAAAAGTTATATATTGATGCTAATAGTTTTCAGCCCGGAACGGCTAGTGTAAGTGAGTTTTAGTTTATTTATCGAATCTAACAAAGAAGTGAAAACTTGCAATTGCTAGGATAATTTCTGTCTGCTGCTGATTTTGTTCTCCAGATCTGCTAGCTTGCCTTTGCATTAATCTCCTCGGCGAGAGAAATGTGCAAACAAAGGGGAGAACCGTTATACTTTGAGACTGAGAGGAGGGGGTGGCTTGAAATTTTAAAAACTATTTTCTTTTCAAACATTACCCACCAAGCGAAAAAATTATGACCTGTTGACAAATGTGGTCACATAATCCTCTTCAGCTTCACAAAAAATATCCTACACTATCTTAGAAACCAAACAATTTTCTTAAACTGACCTTTTTTTCAAATCAATTGCCCCCCTCAGAAGTATTATAGTCTTACCATTAATAGAAGCTTCGGTTATGCTAAGTAATGTTAGAAGTAAACCAGTAGACATTTGAGGAAAGACGCGTTGCGCCTACACAAAAAGTTCCTGCAAGTGAGCCATTTTAGTTTTACAAAAAAAGTAACCTACACTATAACTGAAAATGAAATTATGTCTTGCATTGTCTAAATACTCGAGCCTCTCCTATCCCCTCCTCCAAAATAAAATGGTCCGCTCCTTACAATAATCCTCCATACCTCACTGAACAGATAAGTACGCCAAACATGGATCAAGCCGGCGCCAGATAATAGAATTGCAGACAAACATCTGTTGTGAATTATTGTGCCCGTGTTTACTCCCCGCTGCGTTCCCAATTTTTTAGCTTCCGTTCTTTTAATAAATGCTGGAATCTTTTTATACACAATGACACTTCACTGATGTAGAGTTTTTTTTTCTTTCTAAACTTTAGGAAGAGATTATCTTTAGTAGCAAATGGTTGATACAGTAAAAAGTTTGACTTGCGAATCATTTTTGCGAAGACAATCTGGAACTAAACAACACAGCTGTAACGAGAACAGTTATTTATAACTTGCATATTAGTATTAGTTATGTACAAAACCCTAGTTTTACACGCAGCTTTCAAAAATGTTTTTAAGATTCACTACTTTGCCGAAAATTCTTCCTGCCAATTACAAGATCGATTTACTTAGTTCTTGGGAATTTGATAACGTTGATAACATTGATCACTCGTCCGTTTGATTTTGACTAATAAAAACTTGATAAAATACGTTTACAAGTTGGTGGAAGCCGTTGCTATGCAAGGTATTTGCGCGACAGCATCAATGACAACAATAATAATCAATGTGTCACACGAAAAAACGGCGCTCTGCAGCAGAAAGTCACTTACTCGAGATCTGTAGTTCAGATTATAAACGCATTGTATCAAAATTTTCATTCTAAGGAATTTTCTTTTATCTTCAATGTTGAGGTCTCTTTTAATTCTTGTCTTACTAACGAAAGCTATAAGTAAATCTTTGTATTTTGTACATTTAGATAGATTTATCCCTAGGATAAGCTTTTGTTAGATGTCTCATTTTACTACCGCATGACTGACCGCACAGTTTCTACTCAAAACACTTTAATTTTTTTCCGTTATAAACATTGAAAAAAAAACTGCTTAGGTATTATAATTATACAGTATATAATTTTTAAGTTAGCTGGTTGAAATGTAAATTAGATTTAAGGTGAGTTTCGTTCTTGCCTGTATATCATTCTCGATAAGTGTTGACTTTATTCTTATTTTTGTTTTTTGCGGTTGCTGCAGCGAGTCAAATATCGATCCTACCTTTTTCTCGAGGAAATGTGATATGTTACGTGAAACACATCTGCTTTTGGTGGAGTTTTGCATTTTGGCGACAGCCCTGTCAGTCGGTAAGACTCATAAGCAACAGAAATATCAACCTATTCTAGCTTTATAACGACAGTAAAAATGACACGATAGGTAATAATGATAACAAGATACAATATGGAATAAATATTTTTATATGTGTAAAATTAATACAAACAAACGTATAGCTATTCTGTGAGTTTCACGCTTTTTGTTGCCTGGTGATAGTGCAAGCGTGAAACTCATAGTAGCGCGACAGCTTTAGATTTGTCTGTTTTAATCTTACATATATGTATACATAAATATCTATTCCATATTATTGTTATCGTAAAGAGGCAGCTAAATTTTTTTTATCATAATTACAATCATCTTCTTCTCGTCCCAAAGGCCTTTCTTACTTCTGAGTGAAAAACTTATGTGCAATTTCTTTTCATTTCTTGTTTTGTTACCAACAAAAAGGCAGCTCCAACTTGATTTCACCATGATCATAATCAGCTTCTTCTCTTACTCAAGGGATTTTTTAATTCTGATTGAAGAATTTTTCTGAAACTCGGAACCAATTTGGTTTTTGAATTTGAAAATTAGTATATTTATCAAAATTTTCATTCTTGTTTTATCAGTAACAAAAAGGCAGCTGTTGCGTGTTTTTGTCATGATTATAACCATCTTCTTCTCTTCTTCAAGGCTGAGTGAAGAACTTCTCTGCAATTAGGCCAAATTTTCTATTCTTTGCAAAATAATATGAAACATATCTTGTTTGATCAAATAATCGTGTTTATTGTTTCATTGCACTAATTTGCCAAACCTTTTTGACAATATAGAATTATTAAGCCATCAAAACACCTAGCATTAGCACGTCTTTTACACAACTGCTTAGAACGTTCCGCATTTTTTATCTCAATTTGCGTGGATTGGTTTATTGATGAAGCAGAAATAAACAGACAAGAATTTTGAAAAATATATTTCGTTCTTCTGAAACAGTATTAGACCTATTTGATGGCTCTCAAAGTACACAGAGACTTTCTCTATTTTCAATGTTATAGTTTTAAAATTAAAACTCCGCCCAAGTGTTCAAATATATTTGATAACTTAAGTGTTGCCAACACAAAGTTGTACCTTAAAAGATAATTGCCAAATTTTTCGCCAAGGCTGTTGGGTAATTTGCCCTCAGAGTGAATATTATTTTTAAAATGTAATTATAAGCTACATTTGGAGGCTTACCCTAAACTTGAGCTTACCAAAAAATGTTTCAGTGTTCCTACTTAAGTTAACTGCCGAAATCAAACAGTATTTCTAGATAGTTAAACCGTATTATACAACACCGAGGTACTAAGGTAAGTTTCTTTGCTTTAAGATGTCAAGCTCCTCAACTCCACATTGGATTCAGCAGGAATTGTTGGATTCAAGCACGAGAACGAGTGGCGCCCATTGTGTGGTTTATCATGGAACATGTCGTTAGGTCACGTGGTTTGTCGCACCCTTGGTTTTCCCAGTGCAAAGGAAGCCTCTTTAAAAGAGTGGCATTTGATGGCGAATATGAACAAAACATGGAAAGTTCCATTCTTTTGCAATGGATCTGAAAAAAACATCCAAGATTGTTTGGAAAGTAATGCTATAAAGGGCAGTTGCCCTGAAAACCGGGTGGCAACTGTTGTCTGCGAAGGTACCTACTCGTGTTGAAAAGTATTTTAACAACTATCAATAAACTGTTGCCCTGACTAATGTATATAAATACATTTTTTCTTAATAGTTTTTTATTTTTGGCAGCTTGCTTCTATTAATAAAACAAAAGTGCAAGATACAAAAAAATTCTTTATACCTTATCATTTTCTTAGCTCGTGTCCGGCTGACAAACAAATCGGACGGTCGTCTCGAGGTTTACTACGGAGGAGCCTGGGGAACAGTCTGTAACCAAGGCTGGGATATCAAAGATGCAGATGTTGTTTGCAAACAGCTTGGATTCACCGGCGGAGCACTGGTGGAGTTTGACAATGAAGCACATCAAGGAAGTGGCAATATTTGGTTAAAAGGTGTAGCGTGTAACGGAAATGAATCGTCGCTAGCAGCGTGCTGTGAAGGGCTGTGGAATATGACTTCTGGGTGCACTCACGAACACGACGTCAGCATGACTTGTTTGCAGCGTGAGAAAAACTGCTCCTTAATTTATAATATAGATTCTAAATTTATGATAAAGATTCAGGTGGGGTCTTACCACCGGAACACAATTTATGCCGCTGAAGGACAACACTCAATGGTATTTTCAGGCTCGGGCCGAGGTGCACTGTCCTTGAGCCCCACCAACAAACTCTCAGCTCACCATGTAGCTCAGTTGGTTAGAACGACGCAGATCTGTGTGCCAAGTCGTGGGTTCTAACCCCACCGAAGTCAGAGATTTTTTCTCTCTTTTGTCTGGCTTTATGGGATTCTTGTTAATGCTGTAGATCAGCAAAACATGGAATATACCTTGTTCCAGTGGTATAAGGCCTCACTCGACTCTACATGTTGTTTTCACATATGCATGTATGCTACTGAAGGAAAACACTCTAATGTTGCTTCTAAATTGATGTTTATTTCTTATTTTTTGTCCACTTAAGAAAGTAAAGTTGTCAATCATTGCCATCAAAAGTTTAATGGTGCTGATGTTTCGAACGTTAGCCCTCTAACTTAGTTTTGGAAGCATTTGTAAAATGTGGGGAATACACATAAGTTAACATATTCAAAAGAAATGACTGGCTGAAAAAGATAATCAGACGGTTCAAAAACCTTCATTTTTCATTAATTCACTAGGTGTGCA